>VXAY01006507.1:207177-227285 GCA_013399855.1 Oxyruncus cristatus
CCAGGGAAAACAAACCTTCCTGCGCCTTGGCACTGCCGGGGGCCCTGCCGAGCTCGGCGCGGGGCAGCGCTTGGCCTGAGTTTGGAAGGTGTGAAGCAGTGCAAGCGTAGCCTGCCCCCCGTGATTGTCCATCTTTAACATTTGTTAAAGAGTGAAAAGTTAAAGCAAAAAGTGGAGGGGAGGACACCCCACACAGCCAGCGCCTGCCGGCAGTCACGGCTTGGTGGTGGTGGAAGAGGAATTCATTCCCCCGCCGCCCTTCTCCCGGTCACCGCAGCCTGGAACCAGTGTTTGTCCTAGAAATTAAAAGTGCATCTAAAAACAGAACTGTGGAGTTCTGGTGTTTCAAATGTTTGACTTTTTTGCTTGTTCGTTTGTTTGTTTGTTTGTGTAAGAAAAGCACCCACGTGTTTATTTCTGTATTAGACGCTAGCACTGCTTGGTAGGGCCTTAGCACTGGGATAGGAGCAAAGGTCTTTGGAAAGTGTCTCTCAGAAATACCTGCTTCTGGTGCAGGGACAAAAGGAAGTCTGTCCAAGTAGAGTAAATGGAAGAAAGAAGAAAATTTTATCAAACTCTCCAGACGAGGAAAATGCTACCTGCAGATCTGAGTTTTCATGCACAGTTTCTATTTTATTAGTTATTGTAATCACAATCTCCTTCATGCTCAGTTTTTGTTTTCCTCTCTAAGCCAGTCTATCCCAAAATGACTAATTTCCCATTTGGCAAGTTTACAAGAGAAAGACTTAGTGATAGTTAGCATTGGTGTTTTAATTGCACTTTAGGACTCTCAAAGTGAGTTGTTGTAACATCCTCCTCCATCGCCCTGTTTACTGTAAGCCTCTAACATACTTTTCACATAAATCACAGACTGCTCTTTTCTTCTTAGTCCTAATTGCAGCTTCACCGTGAAAACCAATGGCATGCTGCAAGCTGTAAGCCAGAGAGGGAATAATGAGAAGCGGGATCTCTCTGGAGACTTCACTTGGGGGTGAAGAGTTCGGACATGAACCCAGAGTAAACAGAAGCTATGGCATTAAGGTTTCATAAATATGTGTTGAGAGGTAGCAGGTACATCCTGTAAAAAGCAAGACCAGAAGACAAGCATTACCATCTGTTAATCAGAGCCTTGAAAGTCACGCTTCTGTTAAGTCACTGGAGCACTTGGGGCTGTGATATGCTGGTAACTTTTCTCCGGGTTAATAAAGACACTTCTGTACTTGCCTAAAGTCTTGAGAGCGCTCAATACCAGCATACTCATCTCCCGTGTGGCTGAAGAATCAAAACCAGACTGAAACTTCCTCAATGCCTTTGTCCCCTCTCAAATTTTCCTCATCAGCACCTCACAGGGCCAATGACCCCTGTGCAGGGCAGAGTAAGATTCACCTGAACCTTTCCTAACCCCAGCCTAGAAGTAAACACATTCCTTCCTGCACCTTCCACCCTTCCCACAGGGACATGTTTCCATATATCCTGATATTTTTCTCCTCCCTTACCATCCTTCAGAATGACTGTTCAAAAGAAGGGTGTGATGGATGGGGAACAGCGGTATTTGCTTCTGGCACCACAGAAATCAGCCAAGACCTGCTGTGGTATTTGACTGTAGGTTGCACCCTACTCAGGAAACCTTCACTGTTTTCCTTTAAGCAATTCAGAAACCCCTTAGAAAACAAAAAATCAGAAGCAGCCATGCCTATCACAGAGAAACAGAAAATCTCAAAACCCAGCAACAAAAATCATACCTCTGTATATGACCCCCATTATGCTATTTCATTTTTTCTGGCTGTTGCATCAGACAACTGTCTCTCCCCTTTTCTGCTCCTGAGGAATTTTATACTGCATGAACAGAACAACTGCAGGATGCGTATTTATGCAACTTGTCATAAACTATGTCTAGAGCCATAAGAGCAAATCAGAGCAAGTGCTTTGTGAAAGACTGATGAAAAGTCTATGAGACCCATCAGTTGTGTATCCCTAGCTTTTGTGACATATCATGCCTACCTTCCTTGGGTCACAGAATTGTTTCCTATAGTTCTCAACTACACTGTTATCATCTGTGTGCAAGAATAGCTCAATGGCTTTTTAACACTCCTGTCTTTTAGGGCAGCCAAGAGAATATATTCTCTAGCTGAGATATACACCTCCATCATTTACTCTCTAATTCCATGTAACTGCTAAAAGTTAATGTAAAAACATTGCAAAGGACAGGCTGATAAAATCATGCAATGAACCAATAGAGGAAGAAAAATATTTTTTTTCCCTTCCACTTGTTTACAAATAAGGCATTTAACCTCAGATGTCGAAACAACATTCCCAGAGGGGAAGAACAGCTGGGATAGTGTTAGAAGTTCAAAGGAACTGCCTCACACTATTTCTGTGAGTAATGCCATTGTCTCCGTGATACCATATGTTGCTTTAACCTGACTATTATTCATCATTTCCATTGTGACATCGGAATTCAGCACTCATTTCATAATAGCCCACATAAAAGCAGGGTGAAAAGAAGTGAAAGAAGTGTCTACTGCCAGCTCTGGCGTCCTTGAACATTACTGTTTCCTTCTGGTTAGCCCAAGTAGCCAACTGCAGGATATTTGCTGTGACCTCCCAGGACACTCACGAGGAGGCCAGCCCAACTAAGCGTGGGGCGTACTTGAGTAACCTGCATGGTGTAAGACCTGGCAGCTGCAGGTGACAGAAGGAGACAAATCAAGGAATAAAGAAACATGCAAGAGCAGGAGAAAACTGCCAGACCAACACGTTAGAGTAGGTTTAGATTACATATTAGGAAAAAATTCTTCACTGTGAGGGTGGTGAGGCACTTGAACAGGTTGCACAGAGAAGCTGTGAATGCACCATCCCTAGCAGTGTTTAGGGTCAGGTTGCATGTAGCTCTGAGCAACCTGGTCTAGTGGAAGGTGTCCCTGTCCATGGCAGGGGGATTAAAACTACATGATCTAGAGGTCTTTTCCAACCCGGGCTATTCTGTAATTCTGTGATCTCGCTGAGGGGTTTGTCTGCCATCAAGTAACTAACCAGAACTTCTCATCCAAAAATCAATGACAAGACACCTTTTCTTAAAGAAAATAAAAAGGAATGCAATAAAAAGCATGTGATTTACTTCAATTAAGACATCCATGTGAAGTATTGAAGTATTACTCAACTGCTTAGACTGAGTAAAATGCAGCTATAATGATAAGGAACCAAGGAAAAATAAATAGCTATCAAATACCTGAGTACAAAGTTAATGTATATTTAAGCAGCAGGGTTACCAGCCTACTGAATCAGTGAGATGAAGACAGTCATACTAATTATAAAAATATTTCAAATAATACCAAATTTCTTCAGGCTTACCTAACTGCAAAATTAAACATGTCTATCTGAAACTGACACTTGAAGATTTGGTGATCTCAGCATTTTTTCTGGGCAAACGGTAGCACTGTAAGTCTGTGTGATAATTTAGGTTATGATCTGGGAAAAACTGGATTTTTAAAACAGCAAGAGAGTACTGAGAGCAGGAGCTGCTGCTGCCACACCAGCTTCTGGCTTGTAGCACAACAGAGAAATCCCTCACCTGCCCAAATCAAAACTATAACACAATTTTTAAACAGGCAAGTTGCTATGCCTTCATGAAGTCATACTTAAAATCAGTGTGGTTGTTAAACTTATGTGGGAGAGTAAAAGCATAAAACATGTTACACAATTTCTGCCTAAATGCAGTGCAAGCTGTCTGACAGCCAGACTGCTCCTGAGGATTTTACTTCTCTATAGTACAGCCTATGCCTTCATTACAAAGACAGAGGGGGGCAAGGAGACACCAGCACTTGGGCTCAGCCTGCCAGCAGTTGGGGCTAGCAGCATGGTCCTGCATCCTACTCTCCTGGGGAACCAGTGCTGGAGGACACAACATAAATATAAATAAATATACAGACAAACTAACTAACTTTGCCAGGCAAAATGTGCCTTCTCACCTGACAGCTCCAATTCGATCAGTTTTCTGTGGACCTTTGCTTGTTAGTGGTAATGCCTGCCCTTCAGTGGCACTAGATCAAAATACACAGGGTTTTGGAGTCAGAATAAGGATGACTTTCCCCAGGATGTTGTTCTTGTAAGTGGATTAAACACCTTAAATATGTTAATGTTAATGTTGGAGGGTTTTGTTGCTTTTGTGAACAAATACATGCCTACCTTGTACTTACGCATGAAACCCAGAAAGCAAAGGGGACTAGAAACTATCTTGTTCTCCCTTCATTGTGTTGTCCAAATGAAGAAACACCAAAATCCACCAGGCAGCACCTGGAGGACAGAAGATTAAACCAGCATTTTTGAGAGCTGTTTTACTGAAAGATGTGGCAGGGATTTCTTGTGTGCCTCTTTTCCAATGTAAACCCTACAGAAATGGCAGGTTGAATTTTTAATGTCTTCATAGCACCTTTGCCCTTCCGGGCAGGGGAGGATGTAGGAGAAGGAGAAATCTTATATGAAAGTTATGATTCCAAAGTAAAAAACCAATTTGTTGTTCTTGAGACACAATTTTGAGTTTTATCAAGCCTTGAATAATGTTGTTCTGCTGCTCAACATTATCTATGACAACCCATTTTATTTATTCAAATATCCTTTAGAAAAAGTCAATATTTGTTGGGAGCACTCATTACTACATGTGACTCCTCTGAAAACAGAATACTCTGAATGACAAGTACTTCATCATGTAAACAGCACTGCAAAAGAAAGCACAGAAATAATCAGTGGCGATAAATAGGAAATAGGACTTACAAATAAATTATTTGTTATTGTAGGTCAACAATGAAAAATGTCCAGTACCTACATTTGGATATAATAGTTTCAGGGCAGGGGAGAAATTTTTTTTAAGGTTTATGGCTTCTGGTACTTGAAGTTTCATTTTCTTCTTCTCCTCCTCACTCACTTTTTTTGCCTTCCTTTCCCTCCAGGTAACTCTAAAGACAAATTTCATCTAGGTGTTGCAGTGTTTGGTCTCTCTAGGGCTCCCACATCCTGGAGCAAACCAGTGAGAATGATTACAGCTATTCACAAAGACAGCAGTTGTCCCAGACTGGTGATGAAAGGATTTATCGCCTCATAACATGGATGATGAAAGATGGGATTTTGCGCTCTCAGGCCCCTTTCATCCCCCCTATATGTGTGCAAGGCCTAAGTAAATGCTGGCTAAATGAAGGGTTGAGCCTGCTAAACACTTGCCTTTAGTTCAGAAAGAATGGGAGGCTTCACTACAGCAACTTATAGAAAATAAATGTGTGTGTGATGTATTTTCTACCAAAACCTTTCACGGGCTGTCCATTGCTATGTTGTGGAATGGAACCTGTTAATCATTTCAGCCAAGCTACCACCACTACCAGCTAAACATCAGATCTGCAGGGCAAGGGCCTGCCCGGGCCACATTTTAGTCTGGATTTCTTCCCTTGGCCACTTGGGACAGAACCTTTGTGGGTGTTTGATGACTCTTGAAGTTAAAAAATGAAAATAAAGCAGCTTGTGTAAGTCTAGAAATGATTTAGCTGACTAAATCAATACTCAGCTATTGTCTGACTAATCATTAGCACACTAATCTCTACTTAGTGACACACAGGTATTTTTAGAGAGAGGTTTTCCTCTTACTGTTGCTGCAATGTTTTAAAATTAGACGTGGAGTTGCAATCAGCTCCAATGGTTTGTGGCAGACTACATTACAGAGATGTTTTAATTTCAACAAAGCTAAGAAACAGATTTTTTTCAGACCCAAACATCCCTCAATAATAGCAAATTATTTAAGAATTAATGTATCTTGCCAGTACGCAGGCTCCAAATAATAGCAATAAAAGGAGGTCCCTGACAGGGCAAGGATCACAGAGATTCATTCCTGGAGGGAAAGAAGCACTTCGATACGTGGCCTAAACTCGGGCTTACATCTCCATCTTGCGGCAAAAGGGGATGGGTGCAAGGCAGCAAAAGGAAATTGCTCTTCGTGGCCGAGGGTAACCCGCGGTTTCACTACGAACCAAGCAGCAGGGATGCATAAGGCACGTCCTCTCGCCTAGATAACTGCTGCAGGCAATTTCTAATCTCACGCCGTGTCCTCTGCCTCGTCAATAAGAGAGACTCAAGGAAAATCCTGTCTTGATTAAAAAAAAGAAAAAAAACCCAAAACACACAAAACCCACCAACCAACCAAAACCAAACAAACAGAACCACAAACAACAAACAAACAAACAAACAAACAAAAGTACTTTTATCGAAAATCTCAGCAAAACTGCATTCCAAAGAGTTTTGCTTGGTGTGCCTCCATCCCAGCATTGTACCAACCAGCTAGAGAAATCTGCTTGCCATAGTTCAATCCCATCCTAGCAGGGGAAACCTAAACTTGATTCTATTAATTTCATGGACTGCTGGTAAGTTTTGGATCAGGTCTATTAATTAAAACCAAGCAAGAAAACCAGCAAAGCACTGCCAGAAGAACTGTGGGCACAGTGCTGCCCTGGCAGTCTCAATGTGCTCGTTACTGTGGGTGTCTGACTTTGAGCACTCACATCTTAATACACCCACCCCACCTCTGAGACAGACATATTTCAGCGTGGTTAGTACTTAGGCTGGGTGATGTATGTGGTCCAACAACTCAGAGCAGGGAAGAGCAGCACACTGTGTTCCAAAAGTTATAGTTGTGTTCTCTACCCAATATCAGCTGCTGAGACATTTTATAAAGAACTCAGAAAGACAGGAAACAGTTGAAATACAGAAACATGGGAAGATCAGAGTGCCAGAAAACATATCAAGCCGACAGTAGAACAAAAAGACTTGGCTGGAAACCTTGTGAGAATAGTGACGAGCTTCACAAGCAAATAAGAAATGTTTATCCCTTCTTTCTCTTCCCATCTCAGCCCCCACCTCAGGTTGTCAGTCAACCTTAGCAATTAAATTGTTAAAGATCAACAGGTGTAAAAGAAAAGAGAATAACATTTTTACTCTATCCCACAGTGAGCTACATGGTTTTAAAAATTACGTTTTGTGAAACCTGCACACATTTTCAAAAAGAGGCAAATCCAGGCAGCAGCTGGCAGGACTGCAGCATGCTTAAAGATAGATATTTAGAATCCCCATGGGACAAGAATGTGGGACCTTGTGCTGCTGTTCAGACACACTTCTGAGGATATTAGTGGGATGTCTACACTATTCCAAAGGTGTTCAGACACACTTCTAGGGATATTAATGGTATGTCTATCCTGTGCAAAAACCCTCAAAAATCTGAGTCTGTATTGCCTGGCCTAGAAAACCAGCGACTGTGTCTGGCTACTTCTCTGTGCCCAGGGCAGTCCAGGACCTCGGACTTAGACAGATTGAGACCCCACTGGAATCTGACTGTGAACTGGGCAACACTGTGTGAGCTCAGCTAACACATGGTAGTGAGGCAGCCTTAGCCTAAAATTTGGGCTTAAGTCAACTGAAGGAGGATCCAAGCCCTTGAATCTGGGCTAGACTTTGAGAAAAGTTTGCAACACAACCCAATATGTTTGGGATGCTGCTATTTCAGGAGTTGCAGTCACTCCAATTGTCAGAAAGCAAGGAAGAGTTTCCAGGATTCCCCAGGGAGATAAACAGGAAAGAGAAGATGAAAGTTGGAGGACAATAAATGTTTTTTGGGTTTTTTTTTTTTGCTATCATATTTTGGTAAAGGAAATCTCTCCAATATTACATATCAAAAATGTTCATCTTTCAGTGACCAACTACCTGCAGCAGGCCAAGTTAATTTTTTTTCCTTCTGGAAATTTTATTTTTAATGTGTGTGAGCTTAATCTCACAGGTAAAAGAAATCACGTGTCCCTTATCGCACGGTAAAATGAAGTGGGATCAACAGACGAGAAATAGGTAGGCTGGGCCTAAATAAAACTTCTCTACATTTGGTATTTTGTTGCCTTGACAATACAAGTCTGTGTAAATAACAAATAAAGGTTCTGAGTACCAGATTAGAGAGAGCCACATCTGATGCTGGGAAAGGATCCTGCCCATTAATTTGTATGAGCAAAGAAGCCTACATGACAGGATTTGGACACTGGAGACAAACCACTCATGAGGGACCTTGCACTTAAGCTCCATGGTGCAAACATACAACACTTGCATTTAATCTGACCCTGCTTTAAGATTCTCTGGTCTATGAGGTGTTTGCCATTGCCCATGAGGAGAGCAAAAGTCCTCCTTCGTGCTGAATCTCTGAGGCCATATTGTGGCCCCCCAGATGCTCTGCAGAGGATAAGAAGGAAGATCTTGTGTTGGCTTCATTGCTCTACAAGTTTTTTTAGTTATAGTTTTAATTTATCAGGCATTTACCAAGTGTGTAAAATAATCACTTTGAGAGTGAGTGGCATTTGACAAGTTGATTTACTGTAAAAGTCAGCATCCCAGCTGAAGCTGGCTCAAATGGCCTTCAGAAAGCAACCTGTACACAAACCTATTCTGGTTGGAAATTGTGCATCCTGAAGCCAAGCAAAACTCGGTCACACCAGATTTTGTAAATTTGATTTTGTCCAGGTTTTACAGACTTCTTTACTGTTTGTTCAGTTCCCTGAAAGCTAGTACCAAGGAGAGATCTAGAGCTCAGCAGAGTCACAGGAGGAAAAAAAAAAAATTCTTCAGAAGAATTTTTTTTTTTTTTTTGTAAAATGTTAGCACACCATTTTGGCTGAAAATCTATTATTTCAAGTCTGAAATTGCCGCACCCTAGCTCGCTGACATTCTGGCCAGATGATCCCTTCTCCTACCCTTTTCTTTAGCTGAAAGTCCAAGATCTGCTTTAGCTGTAGCCTGATAATGAACCACAAAGAAAATACTAGGACCTGTGATGTGGTGTGTTTCCAGCTGAATCAAAGAAATATCAGTTCTGCTGTTTGAGGTGTGGGCATAAGCTCACCTGCAGTACTGTGTTTAGTCCTGCTTCATAAGAGGTTAACTTAAAGGAAGACAAGTGCAGAAAAGAACTAGCGGTATCAAATAGAGAGGAGAAAATTCAGCTTGATGTTGGAAAATGAAGACTGGAAACAAATGTGATTGCTTGCTGCTACAATATAGTAAACACCAGAGAGAGTAGAGATTGTAATGCATGGAACAAATTAAGAAAAAGTCAAACTGGCATCTGTGGCTTGTGAATAATTTTAGGGTAGAATAAAAATATTTAAAACCTAGCCAAGTTCTGGAGTAGCCTTTTGTATGGAGGAGTAAAGGCCAGAAACCTAACTGGACCGAAGGTGCATTATGTGATGGGAACATTGTTGCAGCAGGAAGCAGCTCTGTGTACCCAGTAGGTTTTTTTTCCCATCTGTGGTCCAAGGGCAGGCTTGATAGGGAAAGACACATGACATGGCAATTCTGGGTCCCACTGCTTTACAGGAACTGAGTTTCCAAGTTGAAATCTCTTTGAGTTTGGGACTTTCCCTTTTTCAGCAAAAGAGGACTCATTCATGGGAAGCAGACACATTCCACAAACATGCTCATTTAGTTAATAAGCTATTTTCCACTGAGAATTCATTCATCTGGAAGTTTTCAAGAAGCCCTAGATCTAACATCTGCTTGGATGCAAACCCCTTGGGCAAAGGCCTCCACTCCGTGTTTCTTCAGTGTCAAAGACCCTTGGTGAGACAGACAAATAAAGGATGATCAGGCAAGAGAAGCAGAGAGTTCGTCCAGCTTCTGTCATCTCGCCTTTCCATGGGCTGTCTGTGAGAGGAGAGGGCGGTGAGTGACCCTGACACACTCAGACAGTGGGTAGGCTGGAAAAGGGAGCATTGCAAAGATGTAAACTATGCGATGAATCTGACCATAGAAAACTCAAACACAACTTCGCAGTGCACAATGTCTTAATAGAATACTGCTGAATGAAAGGGTAAAATAATAAATAACAATAAATTACTGTTTTCAATAAATTAGCCATGAGTTGTGTAAGATAAAATGGGAGGTATGTCAGGAACACAGGCCACAATAAAAAAACCATGGAATTATTTGAAAAATTACATTCCAAGAGGAGAAAAAAAAGGGATTGGAAAGCTTGGATTTATTTTAAAGATTTCAATACAAAATTGTTCTATTTAAGAAGAAATCAAGTTTATCCGCTGCAGCAGAACCCTTCTCTCCTACTTGCTTGCTCACTCATCCTATGAGTCACACAGAGCTCTGCATATCCTATACATCTGGAATAACAAATTTTCTTCCTGGAGAAGATTAATCCTTTGTCAGATTTTCACTATTTTTGCCACCTACAAGTGACTGGGGAAATGCCACTCAACAAGCTTGAATTAGCACAGAATTCAGCTCAGCTCTTTCACAAAGCTTTTTAAAAGCTTGATTATCAGCAAGATGCACGAGGGGTTCTCAGCCACATTCATTTCATGATCTCACACTGCCCACAGCTCAGGAGTCCCAAGTACAATGCATAATTTTGGTTTGTAACCCAGCTTCTTTGCTAGCGTCAGCTAGTCAAAAAAAAAAACCCCATGCCCGCATGCATATACACATACACAATGTGCTTCTTGCTGCAGAAAGAGGATTCTCCATGCCTGGGAGTTTCTGTGGTGAAGCAGCAGAGACAGCAGCTCTCCTCTGGCTAGTCAAAGCCTGGACAAAAAAGAAAAGGATGTGCACAGATCTCACTCAGACATGACTGATTGCTCTGATTTACTCTCGTTTTTTTTTTTTTATTTTTTCCCATAACCTTCTTTTCCTGCTATAGCTGACAACTGATTTGGTGCCTTTGCTGGCTCGGAGGCTGTAAGATAATTTTTACTGTGTCTCTCCCACACAGCACCTAATGATTTGGAGTCACAGCACCCTTGCCTATAAAAGAGAACATAAAGCAGTGGGGATCGCTGCCACTTGCTGTACCTGTCCTGAGTGGAAAAGGGAAAGTGTCCATGCACAGATAGTTGTGTTTATATTTCACAGCCTACAGGGGTAGTAAGGGTCACACAGGCACCAGGGAAGGTCAGTGAAAGCAACATAGCTTGGACATAGATGAAACAATTATAAAGCCCAGTTTCCTTGCACGGTTGTATTCACCATGACAAGAAAGGAGCACAATCCCCATTTCACAGTGAAGGTATAGATGGATCCTGCAGTGCCCCTCCAGCAAGGCCTCTCTACGCTTCATTTGCAACTTGGGGGGCAAACAGTACGGAAAGAGTATGCCCTGTGAACACCCAAAACAACAGCCACCCATGGCTCTGGCACCCCCAGGGGCTTATCATCAAGCACACCCCAAAACCATGGGCAGTCAAAGACAAGACCACAAATGCCCTTCTGACATTTTGACTCAGCCCTCTGAGTTAGCAAAGGATACTCTTGCTGGTAGCATTAGAGAAATTTTCAAAGATAGTGCTGGAATTAAAAGGGAGTTTAGGTTTTCCAAAGAATTCTGTTCCCAGAAGTTCACAGCATACAGAAGTACATAACAACACAGGAATACAGCACTGATGTGCACTACTCACTGAGGGACCTCTCTGTGCACTCAACCCCTTGGGACTGGTCTTCATGAGATGCCTTAGAGTTGAAACCGAGAAAGAGTTTCTGCTTACGTTGAAATATAGCAGAGATTGTTTGTTCTGTTCTGTTCTAGTGAAGATAGCAAGAAGGTCGACCTAGTAGTTATAAATAAAGATAGAATGGGCATCCAGAGAGATAAAGAAACAGGGAGTCAAGGAGAGCTTTGCAAACCCCTAACACGTAGTACCCCGCCTAATATGAATATTGTAATTAGATGTCAAAATCTGATTAATATGTGTGTAGAAATGTTGCAATACCTCACAAACTTTGTATAAAACCCCTGACTTCTCAGTCAAACTGGAGAGAGAGCTTCTTTGTCCGGTGAGACACAGGGAGCTCTCTAACATTGTATGCAATAAATACCTTTGCTGTTTAAAGGCTAAATTCTGTCTCTAAACAGTTTCATTGAGCCTTTTTGGGCATCAGAGTCAGGATTCAGAAGAGGAGAAAACAGTAACAAAGTAATTTTCATAACTCATGTCCTGCTGTGAGTACTTGCTAATAACTGTTTTCACTCTGGATTATGGAACACAGCACATGATGGCACACATCTCATCCATCTGACCTCATCCGTTTGCCCAAACCATTTTCTATTCTTTCCCTACCCAAACTACTTCTTCCTTTCCCACTATTCAGAGTTGCATGCAAAAAAGGTCACTCCTCAGTATCAGCACAGGGGTCTCGGAGAAATCTCACAGGTCATTGCCAATGGATTGATGACATTTTCACCTGTCCAGAAGTACAAAGAAAGAGCCTGGAGTTTGCCCTGCAGTAACCCAAGCTGACCTTTGCTGTCAGTTGCTTTTTACAGAGTTTGGCAATGGAGAGAAACAGGCACCCATCAGGGCACTGAAAGAAAACCCTCTCCTGAGGAGAGCACCAGGGCTCTGCCTGCCAGGTCAGGGCCACAGGGAAGAAATCCCCTTTATCAAGCCACTATGATTCATGAGAAGCCAAAATAATGACATGAAGCCTAAGAAGTCACAGAATAATTCCAGTTAGATGCATTTCTGATTAAGGACCTCAGAAGACAGCAGCAGGGGGACTGGAGAAAGGTACTGACCTGAAAAATACACTGTGTATGCTGATGGGAAGGAAAGGGTGGTTGCAGCACAGGGAAGCAGGGGAGGTGAGGTCTTGCCAAGCCCAGGAGCTACTCAATGGCAAAATTTCCTCCTGTTGCCTGCAGTGAATGCCCAAGTGCTTCAGCAGTGCTGAAATACTTCACAAGCACTTGTCAGTGTTTTGGAATCATAGGTTAGCCAATTAATTGATGAGTACAAGTAGAACACCTGACTTTCCCAAGGACTAAGGTGCTTGTTCACACCATCACTGCTGCCCCATCAGACTGTTACTACAGTTAGTAACAGTCAACTGACCTCAGTTCTTAAGTCAGTTTCATAATTAATACTCAGACATGATGCTGCCTTGTAAGCACCTGATTCTTTTTTTTCTCATATTTTATATTATCTATATCTAATCTTTAAATCCAGACAGACTGGTATGTTCTTCAACTGTTTGGTGGTTTTGCTTGGATTTGCTTTTTCTTCTTTTACTTTTCTGTTGAGCAGATCTTTAAAGTGCTGTCACTTACTGACTTCCTTGTGGCATACATTTATACAACACCCCCAAATTCTGCAGCAAAAGAGCACTGTTTAATCTGCATCACTCAAAACTGAGGAGGAGCTATAACAAGAGCTGTCTGTACAGCTTTAACTTGACCCCAAAGGCAGATGCATCATTATACAGCCCTTAATGCCACAATCACACAGTATTTTTCTTCGGAGAATCCCATGGCAATTTACCACGAGGAGTGTTTTCATTTCTGTTACTGAGTGTCTCACACTAAGCCTTGTGCTGGACAATCAGGCTGGCATATTTCCTGCAGAAGATTCAGTCAGAGGAACACAAGGAAACAATCTCTCTGTTCATCTCATCCCAGCCCTTGCTCTAACCACAGTCACTGTTGAACCCAGTCATTTGTTTCTGCTAGAGTCTAAAGAGTCCCAAAAACATTAAGTTCCTATGCTTGGCTGAGGAAGTGGAAAGAGGTAATTTTCATGCCTCCTGCAGCATTGGTAGGCCTGTAGGCTTACTCCTTTGTGGACACTAGTGGCTCCCCCCTAAAATCCATGTCCATATCCCAGGTGTCCTTGGCTCTGCAGCACTGGAAACAACTGCTTTTTTCCTGGTACTCATTCCCACGTTGATGCTGGTCACTTGTGATTATTCTGTTTCCTTGCCTGCGATTGTGGGTTTTTAGATCTTTCAGTTCCCTGGAGCAGAGCAGTGACTCTGAATGCTGGAGAGCAACTGGCAGCAGCATGAGAACATGATATCCTCTTTAAAAAAAGTTAGATTTGTAAGTGAGACGTCCTGTCCTGGAACAACAAAAAGTGCCAAACAGAGGAACAAGAAAAGTTTGTTCCTTTTAACATGAGGGTAAAGCTAGAGTGAATAATAAGGTGGTTGCTTTCCAAACTTCAGGGATAGGGCTGGAGCATCCACAGACCTTCATAATACTCATTCCAGGATAAAACTCCCTTTCTGTGAACTAGATAAGGAATTGTGACTCTGCAGAGCCAAGACATCCAAAGTCTTATGGAACCCTGGGAGCGGAAAAGAGATTACAGATTGCCTAACAGGCAGATTGCCATAATCTGACCTGTGCAAAGGACAGGGACCTTGTCACGTTCTCATGTTCAGGCAGCTCTTCAAACTGTGGATTGTTATAGCCTCCTATTTAAACATGTAAATAGTATGGTTAATAAAATGCACAATGGCTTTTATCAGCTCATGATTATAGTTTGGGTCAGCTGATCAAGAGGTTACACGCTTGAAGAGACCTATATCTCTTCATCTGTATTACCTTGCTTGACTTAGCCCCAGGTTCAGAAGATTCACTGCTCATATCTTGATGTCGGAGGGGGGAGAAAGGAAATCATGTTGTGATGGTTTTGCAGAGGCAGATGCTGTGGGTTGGCAGCAAGGAGGAGAAGGTGATACTGGCCCCCACATTGACATAAATACTAACAAAGACAAGTGGAGACTAGGCAAAGTACTGGAAGAAAGAATATTTCTGGTATTTGTTACCAACTCATATGGGATGCTTTGGTGATATGCATCTGGGAGTGCATCTAACAGGTGTACAGATGGGGAAAAGAGGGCCGCTATAGCTTTGAAAGAGATGTGCAGAGCACTGACAAGAGATTTGCCGGACAGACTCCGAGCAAATTGCCTGCTGTGAGGACAGAGGTGGATGCAGTGGCTCTCCAGTGTCACTGCTGCCAGGAGGTGAGGAGAAAAACCTCTTTAGGTGCCCTCTTCTCATTTTGCTAGTCATCTCTGCTATTAATTATAATGCGGATCTTGTGTCCTGCTATCCTGAAGGCAGTAGATGGTGCTATTGATAGCACTATTAATGCATATGTTAATCAAGTAAAAGTATCCCTAGATGAACAGTGTTAAATGCTTGTGTTTTCCTCATGTTCTTCATCTCAAGGAACCTCAAGACACTTGTAAGAATTTAAAACCTGCATTCTTACGTCAGTTCATGTTCAACACCAGTGCAGCCACTCTTCTGTGTGTCAACAGAGCCCTGCTCCAGAGGGAAGACAGAAGAAGATAGCAGAATGATTCTAAGTGTAACCTCGTTACACCAAGTCTCACTGAGACTTGAGAGATAATTTCAGGAAGAAGGATGCAAACAGCCAGGTTGGAATCTGGCAGAGCTAATTTAAATCAAACTAATCTCTCAGTTTTCCATGAGAGCCCTTAACAACTTGAGGTCAGGCTGTCATCTCTATAACCTCTTGGGATGAGCTGTTCTCAAAAGCCAGCACTGATTACCCCGTTGGCACATGGTAGCTGCTCTGCTGCTTTTCAGAACAGGGACTTGTGATCTTGGTCCCATTACAATAATTGACTGTTATTAGTCTCAAAGTAGCAGAATAGTCAACAGCCATGGTTCCCAGTGGGGCAGAGGCAGTGCAAAGACACAGCTCTTGCTGGAAACAATTTAGAAAGGCAACTCCTCCACCTCAAGAAATTAAATTACATCATCAGTATGACAAAGTTGAAACCACTAATTTCTGACCCCAGATCAGGCACGCTTACAGGAAATAGCTAACTCTTTTTGTACCCTGTACAAAGTTCTCATTACAATCAAGATCCATGCATCCTAGCAGAGATGCTAACAAAGAAATGGGCCAATATACACAGCAAAGTGTCCCCAAGGATGCTGAACTGCCTGACTCAGCAAGACACTCAGCAGTGTGCTTTTTGTTACCAAGTTTTGTGGAAAACATCTGAGGGCCATAAAACCAAGACTGGAATTTCTATAGCTGAAAGTATCAGTGCTCATAGGAAAGGCAACTCCTTATCTGTGGAAAAGAGGTGCTCAGAGCTGAGATGACTAAGTTTTTCTATTGAGATCAGTGTTTCAGGATATATACAGCACTTTTCCAAATGCATCCAAACACACAAGTCCAGCTCTGCGAAACACATACCAAGCATGAGAACAGCAGTCTGGTCCAGCTCCCGGTCCACCTTAATAATCACCATTATTTTCTATCATTTTCCTAGCAGCAGTTCTTTAAATTGATCTTTGAATGTGTACAATTTTGTGCTCTTTATATGTCTCAGACAAGATTTAAATAGCAGCAGATTGTGTTTCAAGCATTTCACATTGATGGAAATTAAAGGCCCATTTCCCAAAGCTTCTAAATACGTGCTTAACTTCAGACACATGAGCAATGCTATTGACAGCAAAAGGATAATTCACATGCTTTGCTGTACTGCTGCACAACAGCTGAATGATAATACAAATTGCTCAAGTGATAGTCATGGAATTACTCTACATGTTTTCTTTCAAAAAATAAGCCTACAGGAGGAATATCACTTGGCAACGTAATTTAGCAAGGGAAAGAGGACCTGGTGACAAAGGACACACAAGAGCTTGAGGTACAGAGTCTCTTTTGTCTCAGTCTTCACAGGTAAGACCACCCTTAAAGCAATCCAAGGTCCCAGACACCCGCAAAACTGAAGCAAGGAAGACATAGCCTTAGTGGGAGAGGATCAGGTTTGGGAATATTTAAACAAATTGGACATATATTAATTCTGTGGGCTCTGATGGGATGCACCCACAAGTGCTGAATGAGCTAGCAGGTAGCATGACAGTGGGGCCAGTCTTGCTGATCTTTGGTTGTGTTGCTCAGGGGAGATTTCTGACAATGGAAAGAAAGGACGCTGCTGTCTTCAAGAAGGACAAGAAAGAGGATCCGGAGAAGAACAAGCTAGTATCTCTCATTTTGATCCCTGGGAAGGTGATAGGGGAAGTAATTTCTAAACACAAAAGGACAAGATGATAGAGTAGTCAGCAGGATTTCTGAAGGGACAAGCCTGACCAACCTGATAATAATGAGATGACTGGTGAGGGGAGAGAAAAGGATGTTGTTTATTTGTTCAGTGGACTGTAGTAGGCTTTCAATTCTATTTCCTATAACATCCTCTTAGACAAGCTGATGAAGTACCAGTTAAATAAATAGACAGTAGATTGAAAACTGTCTGAACTGCCAGACTCAGTCATGATCATGAAATCCAGCTATGGCATGGATCCCAGCTGGAGGCCACTCACTAGCAGTGTACCCAAGGAGAGTATGCTGATGTCAGTACTGTTAGACATCTTCATTAATGATTTTGATGACAGGGTGGAGTCTACCCTCAGCCAGTTTGCTGATGACACAAAACTGAGAGGAGTGGCTGATACTCAGGGGGGCTATACTGCCATTCAGGGGGACCTCAATAGGTAGGAACAATGGGCTGATTTAAACCTCATGCAGTTCAACAAGACCAAGAGCAAACTCTTGTATCTGGGGAGCAACAACCTGACACCTCAGTAGCTGGTGGAGGCCAAGTGTTTGTAAACCAGCTTTACAGCAAAGGACTTCGGGATCCTGGTGGACACCAGTTTGACCATAAGCTATCAGTGTGTCCTTGTGACACGCAAGACCCCCAGCTTCTTGGGGGGACATTAGGAGCAGCATTGCCAGCAGAAAGTGATACTTTCTCTAGCACTGGTGAGACATATATGGAGTTCTGAGTCCAGTTCTGGGTTTCTCATACAAGGAAGATATGGATTTAATGGAGAGAAGCCAAAGAATGGGCCAGAAGATGATTAAGGGACTGGACCATCTGTCATACAAGGAGAAACTGAGAGCTAGGACAGTACAGCCCCATAAAGAGACAGCTGAGAGAGGATCTTAATGTGTAAAAGTATCAGACATGGGGAGAAGGGATAGAGAAGACTGAGCCCTTCTCAGGGCTATCTAGTGACAGGAGAGGAGACAATGGGCATGAATGGAAGTACAAAAAATACCATTCAAACATAAAATTAAACACATTCTTTTTTTCCTTCCTGTGAGGGTAGTAAAACACTAGCACAGGTTCCCCAGAGAGGTTGTGACATCTCCTTCATTGAAGATATTCAAAACCCAACTGGACATGGCCTTGAGAAACCTGCTCTAGACAACTCCGATCTGAGCTTGGGGGTTGGTCTGGATGAACTCCAGAGTCACCTTTTACACACAACTGGTAAATGGCTGTATGAACTACACCTAGAGGAAAGGAAAAAAAATTCAAAGTATGAATAGGAAGCTTTTAACAGAATTTGGAAGAGTATTTATTTGTAGTTGACTGAGCAATTTATAAAAGTGAGGGACAGCTTTATTCAAGCGAAGTAGTATCTTCTAGTTTCATCAGCTTCTAATATGCTTAAGTTCATGCTTAATCACATTAAAAATCCCCAAACAATTCTGTCATTCCTATTTTGTATTATTTGTTGCCTTTGGTGATGTAAAAGATATCCCAAAGATAAATCTATGGATTACAAACTGGCTTTGAACGTTTGCCTTATGATAAATCATTGTTTTGACCAAAAATGCTTAGTCCCATTTGCTCTCAGATAATCCAGCAGCAGCTGCCACAGATGCCATGCTAAATTCAGATTTACATTAAGATTCTTCATTTTACTTCTCCTGGTAGGTAAAATATAACTTTTGAAGAAGTACATCAGTATATCTGCCTTATTCAGCTCAACCATGAAATAATGGTCATTGCAATATACTCCAGCTGAAGGCAGTAACAGCCCATTATCCTACAAGTGGTAGTTCTTACAGAGCTAACCTTTTAGCTACATCTTTACTATGTCTTTTCCAAAACTGCCAATGCTACCGTGTTTATATCACAATCTAAATGGACAGTATTTATGAAAGTTTTAAAGTGTCTAAGGCCTAGCACAGAGTTATATCCAGTTTCCTTTCTCTTCTTATTTTCTGCCTGCAAGGTTCCAGGAATGCTTTAAAAACACAGCTGCTCTCCTGCAAAAGTCCTTTCTGTTGCCAGCTGTGCTAAGGGGTGCTCTGTAGTTTCCTCTTTTGACACAAAACCAGCAAATGCATTTTAAACTTACAGAAAATGCCAGTGAAACTCCTGGAATACTTACAGTTCCTCTAGTGCAGGCTGAGTCATATTAGCACCAAGATGCCGGGAAACCTGAAATGCTCTTAGAAATGTTGTCTCTGTTGGTGAATCAGAGACTGAGTTCTCCAGGTCTGACTAATTGTCAACTTTCTGCAGACCTTGGAGACTCGCTGGCCTCCTTCACCATCCAGGGGAAGTATTAAGCTGATGGAGCTGCCCAGAATCGCAGGAGAGAAAACAAGGAAGGTTGCTATGGAAAAGAACTGAGTATTAGTATTTGACAGACTTTAATGACTACCCTCAAACTCATCTCAGCCATATGCCACTCATACCCTTTCAGTTCAGTCCTTAATTCTAACATTTTCATGGTTTAGAGGTGGACATGGAAATCCTATGTTTACAGTTGGACTCTACGATCTTAAGGGTGCTTTCGAACCTAAGTGATTCCAAGATGAATAGGATACTAAGTGCATGCATACACTAATATTGTGAGTGCTAAAATTTGCAGCAAACCTTCCCAAAGCAGAAGCATCAAACGAGTATCCAGGCAAGCCCTGCATTAGCAACAAATTACTTGAATCAATATTTACTTCTCCAAGAATCAAAACCAGGAACTTTCACAGGCAAAGGCAAAACCAAAAAATATTGCTAACAGGTGTACAGGAAAGCCAGTCACAAGGAACCATATGAACAGCCTTATTTTCCCATTAGGAGCTAACACAGGGATGGTCCACCACTATTTATTTCAGACATGCTCATGATTTTGAGATGCTACAACCACAGAAAATAGATGCTACAAACAACAACTCTCACTCAACACTAATGTATATGACCATCCTACAAGGAGGAGATTTTATTCAGTACTGGTACCATTGTTTTCGTGTTTGGAATCTCAAGCACTGCTGAGGCACAAGTCAATATAATTGGTTCTCAGGCTTTGGAGTTTTCAGGCCAAAACCTGAGTTGCAGTTTTTGCAATTTCTTCCATTTTAGAAGTTATTTATAGTTATGAACACTGCTGAGCTTTGTCCTCATTTTCCACTTAGTTCAAAAGAGGTGAAAATCTGGGAAAATTTCTGCCAAAGTTTCTCCCCCCC
>VXAY01006507.1:227290-356665 GCA_013399855.1 Oxyruncus cristatus
CCCCCCCCCCCCCCCCCCGTTTTTTTTCCTTCTGCATTCCCAGCAATGGAAACAAAACAGAACAAAAGGAAGGGCCAGCGTGAGCCCAACTGGAATCGCAGTGCTTGCAACTGGCACACCAACATGCTCATTAACCAAATGCGTTGTAGTCTGACTCTGCTGACAACACAGAGCAGGAGGAGCTGAATCACAGCTGAGCAGGGCTAGACAGAGCCTGGGTTTGATGTAGCAGACTTTTGTGGAGTCAGTCCAGCAACAGAAAACTTGTTTTCTAACTCTGCTTGTCATGAGTTAACAATCTGAGTGGAGCAACCTGCCAAGTACTTAAATGAGAGCACTACTGAGGCTCATGATAGGAAACCAGCAAAATTTCTGCTTAGTTCAAAAATACCCTCAGTGTTCTTTTTTTTTTTATCTCCTCATTGATTTGTCCCAGAAAATTTTTACCTAATTTTGAGCTGGTCGTTTCTATAGAAAAAAGAGTGGGACCAAAGTTTGCAACACTGAATGAAGGAGAATTTAGAAAAGCGCTACAGAGCACATGCATTACCCTTTCACAGAACACAAACTTGTTCTTGATTATTTGACCATATTTGAAGTGTTCAAAGTGGTTATGCTGTTACATACAGTATTTTACCATGTCCTAATTCCAAGTCTCTGAATCACTTAGGCATGGGCAAAAATCCTAGAGGCATAAAAATAAGAAAACAGAGATAATTAGTTTACCTGTGCTGTCATGAAGATGATGGCATTCCTGATGATATTTTAAATATTTGGGATAGACAGTATTGACACAAAGTAATTCAACGGAAAACAATACAGGAATAGCTCAGATTATTACTTGATATACACATTGGACACACTTTCCACTGAACCATGAAGTTGATCTCTACACAGTTATTGTATCTCTTCTTACCAATGCTGATTTATTACCACTTTTTTTGTGTGCAAGAGCATATGCATCAAACATTAAATCACAGTAATTTTTGCCTCTTTGACAGCCAAACCAAGGACCAAAATACCAGGTTTGGATGACACTGTCCTACCACAGCTGCTCTCTGGTATTGATGTTATGTGAAAAAACAGGCAACAAGTGGGGAGCGAGCAGAACTTTGGAGAAGCTTTTGCATCAATCACTTCATAATTTTAAATGTCAGATGTTTGAAAATCATCAATGAAGGTGTTTACACTCCCAGCGCACTGTAGCCAGTGTCTCTGTGGCAGGGTAACCAGGAAGAAGCTCAGTATAAAAGTGCTTGGAATGTACATGCAAAAAATGACAGTTTTTAATGAAGTTAAAATGTTGCCTCAAAACGCTGATGGAATAGCACAGCTTGTTTTCCGGGAGTGGAGGGAAAAATTGAAGCACAGCAAAACAACACTTGTAGAAAATTTCAGCAGTTCTCGATATCTTGTTTCCGTAACTCATTTGCTCATGGCTAGAAAGAAGAATTTTTAATCACCTACCAGCTATTCAATGTTTTCCTGGACTCACTGGTTTGGTAGCATTTGCATTCTGTAGCCAAATCATGTTTCTTGCAGTAAGAAACCAAGGAACTTCTGTCTACTTGATTTGTGTAAGAGATTCTGTTGCTACCATATATTGTCTAGTTCAAATAGAAGTAAAAGGACTTCTAAGCCCTGCATACCTTGGCATTAAAGCTAAATATGTCTTAACATGTTTCTTGGACAAGACTTGGAAATGATAAAAAGATTTAGGAAAATCATGTCAATAGTAAAACCTAAATTGTCAGGAAGGAGTGAAGAATCTGATTTGGCGATTATGAGGTAAGGTCTGAGCTCTATTTGTAATGAAAAGGTACTGAGTTCAAATCAAAAGAGATTTTTAATTTTGTTCTGGGTTCTTCTATCAGAATAAAATGTTTTCCTAATTTCAAAGGCACTCCAGATACAATAGTGGACAGGCAGTCCTGATAGATGACTCCTGTGCTATCTATTACAGAGCATCTGTCACACATATCCCTGGACTGTTTTTCACTGCTGTTATTTTAAAGATGACAGACATGTTTTCAATAAGAAAGGTTGTCTACTTATATCCCCTTGACACAGCTCCTTTCACTGTTCTGTAGAAGCTTTAGCCAAACAGGAAGGAAGACAGTGTTGTCTGAAGGATGCTCTTCCCATTGAAATGATGTATACAGGCATGTCTGCCTGGGAAGGCACAGGGGCAGAGAGGAGGTTAGGGCTAATCCATGAATATTGGTCCCAGTTAGCTTAGCCATGAGTTTTTACCTGGGCCACACATTCATTTTGCTAGAAACAATGCATGAAAAGTAGCATCCGTGTACCTAATGGTTTATAAACATGTTTCAAGACAGGAACACTAAGAGGGAAAATCCACTGGTGACCTGCCCAGTGTTGTCTGGGAGGCTGCAATGAAGAGAGAGGATGGAGTGAACAGCAGATAGCCTTCTTGAGTCAACAGTGTCCCCAGTGTCCCAGCTTCAAGGGGGTTGTGTGCATGACCCATCTACAGACAAGCACTTTGCAACATGCCCAGTCACCGAGTAACCCCTTCTTTGTTGGTCAGGGCTGTTAGCCCACGCTGAGCTTCATGCTGGACATGGAGCTGTCTGAGGGGTCCTCAAGGGCCACAGTGATGGCTTTTTGCTCTGGACCTCAAACATTCTGAACTTGTGTCAAAAGCTTCCTACAGGGAAGCCTGCTGCTGGAGAAATGTTACCCAGACAATGTGTTGCTGCCCACCAGCTCATCCTGCAAACCCAGCAGGGCAGACACCTGAAGACTGTCCCTACAGAATGCCACTTACAAAGTATCCTGGGTTTCAGCTGGGCCTGAAGCTGGCACAAACTTGTTTCTGAAGTTTATTTTCTGCAGGGAACTTCAACGGAAAGACAAGTTCCCCAAGGAAAAAAAACCTTTCAGTATCTGTGGAAATCTTGCCAGTGACTTCAAAAAGGCCAGGATTGTGCAGTGGTCTAATGGTATAAATATAAAGACCAAGAAAAATGGTTGGGTCACCCCTCTTGTATCCATTTCTGGTCTTTCCAGGCCCCATCTACCAGAAAGAGTAATATTACAAATTAATCTAAATGCAGCTGTCTGAGACCTCAATTTCAGCAAAGTGAAACGCTGCCTGGTGAAAACGATGGGCTTGCTGTTACTTTTGCCCTCCTTAAGATTACTACTTTAGTAGTACAGTCTCACTGCAAGACACTTATTCTTTAAAAAGATTCTCTCAGCAAAAGAGAATCTAACTAGGTATAAAGGTTATACTAGGTATAAATAACTAGGTATTAAAGCATTGGGATAACTTAATTAATTAGTTGCACAGAATGGTGTGGAGGAGACCCTCACAGCTTATGCTTTAAACCCAACACTAAATAGTCTCAGCTTCTCCATTTAAAAACAAACAAACAAAACAAAAAACTAACCCACAATGACCTGTCAAAATTCACTGAACTTCTGTTCTCCTTATATATCACTGAATATGGATACATCTAAGGCAGGTTAAAGATATGCTATTAATGCCTTAACCAACATAAGGTGCAGTTAACAGTAAACTTAAAGAGAATTGAAGATATTGCTTTCAGCTAAGGCAGCAGGGCACTTTTCCCTTTTCATTGAAACAAGTTGCAAAAAATGGACGTTGATGATCAAGTAATGTTTGCTGCAGAGTGGCAATATAGTTCAGCCACAGAACACTCTTCCACATACTATCACACATCACAGCCACTTTCTCTGCAACAAGCTGATGACCTTCAGCAAAAGACAGAAAGCTTTAGAAATCAGAAGACAGAAACTAGAAGATACTGCAAGAAGTGCCAAAGAAACACTTGCCCTTGAAACAAGGGTGACTTCACCAGATGAGTTCTCTTGCTTCCACGTGCACAATCCTCTGATTGCTTTAACATTCAGACTTTGAGCGCTCATCCCCTCAGGGCTTAGGGCTGCCAATAGAGCCTGTTATTCCCTATATCTCAAGTCCTGTGTAAAAATACTCGGGAGACAAGATTATAGCTTTAGCATCTCCTGATCACTGTTGCATTCACAGACACAAAAGCCGCACTGATGTAAACTGAAAATTTGCCCCACTCCCCCATCTGTTTCAAGTGACTATACAGGCTATGCCAGCTCCGCCTCCACAGCCAGGCTGTTTCTTATCAGCCCAGATGCCTCAAGCTGTTATTAGCTATTATGCTATTGATCATCGTTATCTCTCAGACACATCTTCAGAGAGAAGCCTGAATTTGCAGACGCTCTTTGCCTCCCAAACCACCTCTGCTTAAACAGACCCACTAAATCTGGAATGTGAAATGCCTATTACCATAGACTTCCACTAAAGCAGCGTGCAATGAACCCCCTGATGACACGTGGTGAACGGAAGGAGCTGTCCTCAAAGCACTGCTGGAGTTGCGTGTGCTCACCCACAGCCACACGCTGCCAGCTGAAAATTAACCATGGGAATGGGATTAAAAGGTCACTTGATGGTGATCAGCAACACCCCAAACTTTCTGTTTAGTGTTGTTAGCAACCCCAGATATATATAGTAGCCATGAGACGCTTCCTGTGCCCTCCTGGCAGAGACACATTGTTGCACTGGGTTTACACAAGGAAGTACACATGTTAACCAGGCACAGAACTGCCATCAGGCCTGCAGCTGGGACTGCAGCCCTTGCCAAAGGCAGAGGGTAAGCAACAGGGTCCGTGGCACAACCCTGGGGCCACAGCAGTGTTTTTGGGCCCTAGATGTGGTGAGGAAAGGGAAATCCCCTAAGGCTGCAGGGATTAGAGGGAGCTCAGGGACCAGGCTCTGGTTCTGCCGGCTGGGGTTGGGAAGATTAAATGCAGATGTGGAAACAGCAAGCAAGAGCACTTTCTCCCTCAGTCACTTCTGAATATAAACACCATGATAAGCAAATGACTAACTAAATCAAGGGCACTTCAGTGCAGGGGCTGAATGCCCCTACAGGTAGCATTATCAGCCCTGTCTGCTTCTCATGAGTGTTCAGTGACTCCATTCCAGGTAACAGCAAGAAAGCCATTCAGGAGGCAAGAGCCCCTTTATACCAGGCAGTGTACAGCTTGGGACAGTTTCCCTACCCTCTGAGTCTGCAGTCCCAGGAGAACGGGATCAAAATAAAACAGTAAAACAAAACAATTTGGGACTGGGAGGTGGAAAAATAGTCAATAAATTGTGCTCTGTCAACTCTGACAAAGGCTTAGTTAAGTTAAACCTTAAAATGTAACAGTGTAGTATGTCTAACCTTCCCCAAAATGTGCAAAGTTCAGTCTCACTATCTACAAGACAGCAGATATGCAAGTCAGATTTAGATCTTAGGTGTATGGAGTTATTCAGATTCAAAGTTAGTTCATCAGCAGCTATTAAGTAACTGATGGCTTTGTTGCAGTCAATAGCACTATGTTCATTAACTCCAGCTGATAATTTGGCCCTTGGGGTTTGATTCAAATACAAATCTTTAATCAACTAAACACCAACATGAGAAGCTGCAGATGCATTTGCAGACAGTCCATTGATTAGAACAGGAAGAAAGAGGTGATTTTTTCCATGTATGTTTAACAGCTATGCTTTGAATTGTTTTCAAATCTAACATCAATCAGACCCAATATGTCTCTTTAGAGGAAGCTACATAAACCAGAGTCCCTGCCCTTTTTTGTGAAAGAACGACGCAGTGCAGCTGAGAGGTATGATGGGCATTATTATTCTCAATACGCTGCAGTCTCATTACATTCCAGGGCAGTCGTCTGAGTCGATTGCAATGCCCAGAGCACTGGTGATTGCAGTCCAGGGGCTGGCTGAACTAAAAGCCAACTAGGGTGCTGGAAAAAAAATAGGTAAATGCGGATTCCCTCTGCCTTTCAGAAGGAAATTAAAGCTCTTAATTTTGTTTCCTCTCTGCTGAGCAATGCTGCTGTGCTCTGGTGCCCAAGATTCTCCTGGAGGCCCCACAGTTCAGGAATTTCTTTAATCTGATCAACAGTTAAGCTTAAGGAGTGGTAGGACTTCCAGAGGGAATTCTTACTGAAAAGGTAGAGTAGAGGTGGGATTAAGCCAAAGGGAAATCCATTTTCTACAACCCCTGCATGTGATCGTAGGAAGAAGACAGCAATAACATAACATTACACTTGGCCCGGACAAGAGAAAGCTGTGGCCTCTGGGATGAGGTGGACGTCACAGGTAGAGGGGGCTGCTGGCCAGCTGCCAGGCTGTGTCAATCTTGCACAGGGACAGTTTGGCCCAAAGCCCAACAAGAAGGCAACAGAACATTTTCTCCCACAACCTTGCCTTCCATCAAGAAAAGCCTTGGCTGCCTCCTTTCCTCCTACAGGTAAGACTGTAAGTAGTAATCACAGGACTTCAGAGGTGACATTGAAGACTAACCAAAGCATGTACTGCCTGAGGGCAGCCTGGGCTGCACAGAGAAAATGGTGTGGATGCTGTGCCTTATTCACCCTTCTGCAGAGGGCATGCTGTGAAGTGTCCCTACATAACATGAGAGATGTAGAGGTGCCATGGGCAGCACTGGGGTGTGTCACCGGTCTGCTGGTGATGCCACTGCAGGTTTGTATGGCAAGTGCTTGGGCAGATGGACATACAAGCATTGATTTACAAATTTTTGCAGGAAGTAACATTATTTAATGCATTTAATTAGCAGAGCTTCTCCACTAATTTTATCTGCTTAGCAAAGGGATGCTGTCAGCCTCCACTTACTGGAGAGCAACCTGGAGGCGTTTGCTTCCTGTTGAGCCCTGTGGGAGGTGAGTAAGCTCAGCTTCTGGAAGGCATTATTTTTCTGCAAGATTTTGTCCTTTGACATGGAAAACCCCAATGATGAACAGGTCTTCTGCAGGTTTTATCATCAGAAGAGACCCTCCCAGTCAGCTGAACAGATTGTCTAATATATGCCAGAGAAACATGTTAGCTAATTTTTGAACGCAGCTGACAGAGCTGAAGCTTACTGGTCTTGCATGAAACACTCCCAGGTGATTTAATTGTAGAACATTAGTAGACTCTGCTACTGACACTATTTGATACTTGCCAGCCAGCACCGTCTCACTGTGGCCTCCATACATTGCGCCCTGTCCAGGCTGTGAGCTGATGAACAGCTGGGTGGCTTTAAAAAACCCAAACCTGAGCACTTTGCACATTGAAGGGAAGAGGGGTTTAACGCTTGGGCTCAGTACACAAGCTATAAAGCATCCTGCAGTGTGACTGCAGCATTTTCTGCTTTTCCTGCTATCAGCACATCCTAGAGAAATATGTTCTGTTAGAGTAGAGGAACTAATGCTTGTACCCTCTGTTACAAGGGATATGGAAGGAAAGACTTTCTCTAGATATGGCAGGTAATTAGAAGATTAAGAAGTCTCTCTATCTCTCAGACATTAAGGCTAAGGCTTTAAATACCAGTGCTAAGGTGCCTAGATCACCAGCTGAAACCTACCTGCGCAGCAGTGCCCAAGATTCCCTGTTGCCCAGTGGCTTTGGCATAGCCTACAATAAGTGTCATCTATGTAAGTATGAGTTAAAGTTGCCTCCACAATTGACCGTTGGACATTTTGATGGCCATTTATACCAAGTGACACAGTCATGAAACTAATCCCTCCCTTGATGGCTCAGTAGGTGGAGACAGCACTACTCACTTGAATGAGAGGTGGGAACTAAACTTGGCCCAACGTAGTTGCCCTCTTCACTGCAGATTTGCTGCTCTTGTGAGGAACAGGCTGTACACAACAATCAGTTTAGCACCACAACCTAAGAAGTCATGCTGGGTAGATGCTTCCCTTTGGTTTCCTTAATACAGGGTCATCCATTTACAAAATTCTTCAGAAGGGTCATCTCAGGAGGAGGGAGAGCTGAGACATTGAATGTGCCAGCCCCAAGCCACGGCAGGAGGCACTGTGAAGGGTGAAGGCATTTCCGTTGCTTAAAAACATGTTTACCAGGGTGTGATGGTTTGCTCCTTGTAACATGAAAATTTTATTTTATGTGACACTTCTGACTCCCCTGGGTTTAAAATACAGTTTAGTCTATAGTTAGCTGAAACAGTTTATCAAGGAGAATATAAGGCATTGGATAGCTGTATAGACAGAGACGGTCACTGTCCCCAGAGGGGACAATTAACTTTGCAGTGCAAGAATCCCGCCAAGATCAGCTGCTTCCTCTAGATGTCTGTCAAGCTTTGACAGCTCATTAAAAGTTAGGAGGGAAAAAGATATTATTTGCTTCACTTAGAAGCAAAGCATAGAGGCTTACCCTTTTGCTCAAACAATGCAGTCAAAGTGACCTTCACTCTTCCCAGCTTTTCTATGCTACACCATAGCTAGCAGCAGGGGAGGACCTAATTCTGTGCACAATTATTGCCAACACTCTTTTAGTGCTTTAGAATCGATTCTTCAGTCCTATATTAATTTGCACTGCAAGAAATGATTTAGAGCTACCTGCAGGTTTAAGGCATACACCTGCATCGATTATGCTGAAGGCACAATTTCAAGATAATCTGTGCATCTTGGAGAGAAAAATTTCAGATTTTTATTTTTTCCCTCACTGAATAGAAGCAGAGACTCTGCAAGGTCAGATCCACTTCAGGCCCTGCATGCCAAAGACACAGTGCGAGAAAGAGTTATATATCCATGTGGCACCATGGCTGGTGCTGCTCCCGAGAACTGTCATGGTGTTTCTGTGCAGTGTGTTAGAGTGACATTAAAATCAATGTGTCCTGTGTATACCTGCAGGCAGTGCTTGGTTCCTGGTAAACAAGGCAGGCAGGGCTGGTATGAGAGCTACATGACAGAGGACTCAATAACTTTCCTCTATTTAAAAGAGATCTCATTTGAAATATGTGGCAATCCCACATAACTTGCCAAGAACATCCAAAATACCAGAGCACATTTTCATTCTTCTCTGGAGTTCTAAGGCTAAGAAAGTGCTGACAATACTTTTTCATACATGAAAAAGCTTTTGTGTCATGTTTCTCTATTACTCTGGTAGGTTACCCAATCAATCTCCATCTGCCTTTTCTATCTATCAAACCTCAATCAACATATTTTTCTCCCACTAAAACCATTGAAAACTTAGGGTAAACAATCTACCAGAGACTTCTTATTTCTTTTTGCAGCTATGTGTCTCATGGCAAGAAAAAGAGAGGGAAACACTGAAACTTCCAGAGGAAAGCCTGGCCTTACAGAGTTTTGTGTGCCTCTCTGGTAAGTCCACACAGTCTGCACTGTGCCACTTTGCACCCCCTGGGCTGCCCTGGCTGGTGGGAGCACAGGCACATCTGTGGCAGCCTCAGCTCTTTTGTCCTTCTCTTCTTTGGATCTAACTCTATCTGTTCTTATTCTTGATTTGCAAAGTGGGAACCATAAGTTCAGCCAAGCATCTCAAACCACCTTATTTCTCTGCTGAGAATCAAAACCTCTCTGCAAAGCTGTACCTTTTCCTTGCAATGCATTAATAACATCACGCACTCCGTGTAGTGCAATACCCCAACCGAGTCCCTCCTCTCAACCCAGACCTCCATCCCCTTCACTTGACAGATTTAAGTTTCACAACCCTTTGGACCAACCCAGAATAAAGGCACCACAATAAGCAAGAACTCCATGTTGCATCTTACCTGCAGCTTCCCTAATTGCCTCAGCTGTTCTGCAGGATAAAGAGACTTCTCAAGCCATCACTGGAGGCTCTCCCATCTATCTTGAGAGGGACACAATGTTAGGCCTAGGTGTCTGCTAAAACTTACTGCATCTTCATCAAATGCCTTTAGGCTCTTGGCTCTAGCTCACTGAGCTTGAGTAATGAAAAGCACTCACGTCCCTGCCCTCTTCCCACCTGTCAGAGCCTCTACTGCCTCCTGAACTTAATGCACATCACCAATACACCTGGTGCTTGCAAAGGTGGTGAGAGATGGGAGCCTCCCTTCTCACTGTCCTCCCTGCAAGGTCCAACTTGCCAGGACCACTGGTTAGAAACCAGTCTTACAGGAAAGCTGCTCAGAGAGTTCTCATCTAAATGGTTATTTTTCTTTTAATGAGCTCATTTTCATCCACATTGCAGCACTTTGGAAAACATGTCAATCACTTGATTTTTGAAGGCCAAACTGAACTCTTGTAACAGTGCTGAAATGCCTTTTCAAAATATAATTCATTCAACTGGAAAGGTGTGGAGTATCCCTGGAAAAGGAGCATTTAAACCAGCCCATCCCTCCTCTATAGATCTTTTCACTATCAAAGCCAAGCTCTGCACTGTGGTGTTCTTCCCAGTCACACTTGTTTGTTAAACATGCTGCATTCTCAGACAGACACCAAGCCTCTTTTTCATCCCAGCAAATGTAGGATTTTTTTTTTGTTTTGGTTGGGCATATGACCTTTTAAGGAAATAAGCCACAGCACTGAAAGACTCAGATAATTTATTCAAGCAGAACTTGCCAAACAAGTTAAAGAAGTATGAAAGCTCTTCCGGAGCTGGCATTGAATGCCTCTCAATGCTAGAAAAGTGTGTGATCAGAGCAGACTGCCAGGAAAGAGCAATGTGTACATTGTACCACTGTATGTGCTTGGACAAATAGAACAGAGGAGTGTGCCCTGGTACAGGGAGGCTTCAATGTCGGTATTTTTCTTTTTCAGATTACACTGGAGACAGAAAAGACCAGCTATGCTGAAGCTGGTCACAACCTCCATATGTGTAGCTATCAAAAAAGCTGTAAGCTACACCCTATAGCTCTCCTTTTGTCAGGGGTTGGTTCTAAAAAGCTCCAGCTTCTGTCTTGGCAGAAATAAGGACCATTTAGGGACTGCCTTCAACTAAGTAGGCTCTCTCTACAGTGCCATCAATTAGTTTGCAGTAGCTCTTCCAGCCAGTATGTGAGCCAGGCTAGAAAGAAAGTATACAAAAAAAAAAAAAAAAGCACAGATTTACAGCTTTTCTCCCTGCAAGCAACAGAATGGAGATTATGAGATGGTTACCGCAGCTCTGTGCCTGTGGAAAGTGTGCCATCTCAGGGAAACATCCTGTGGCAAAAATATGACTGCTTTCTGCTCCACCTGTGCTGCTACAGGGGAACAGGCCAGAGAACCTGTCTTTGGCTTTTCAAGGGCAGAGACGTGAATGACAGATGGGGAAGAGGCTACTCCCCCACATCCAGCCCAGGAAGCAGAAGCCATGTACTGACTACGTTGTTTGCACTCCGTTTAATGATCTCAGGACATGTCCCCAAAGGATGGGAACGTACGTTAGGAAACACAAGACAGTTGCCAGTATCAATTATGGCAACAGCGAAAAAGTGAAGAGCAAATGAGAGTGAGTGACCAACCTCTTCATTCTTCAGCTGTCCATCATCAACTGAGCCAAGCTGGAAAGGTGGGTGAGTTTGGGAAGAGAGAGCACTGTCAGCTCCCAGGAAAATAAAGGCCAAGATGACAATGCAGAGGATAGCTATTTGCAGAGAGCTTCAGTTACAGTAAGTGCATTAATTCTTCTCTGAAAGAAGATGGGTGCATGGAGGAGGTATAGTCTGTTGTAGCATAAGCTGTGCAGCAGGGAAGTTAGGGTGTATACCAGGAAAACTTTCCCAGCAGAGAAATACATTATCATGCAGAGCCATGTCAGTGAAGGCAAAGAGATAAACGTGTAATAAAGAGTATTTCAGGTAATGAAGCAAAATTGGAGCATATTTTGCATTTGCATTTGCCTCGTATAGTTTGCAGGACTCATTACAGGGTCTTACCTAAGCTGCTGTATGGCTCTCAGCTTTCTTAGCAAGTGTTTCTCCTGTAAATAGCGGAAAAAGTTACACTGGGTGCAGGGAGATATTTGGACAAGACCTGAGCAACCATCAGCCCTATTTATTCCCCATTTCTTCTCTCCTGCAGCCAGGAAAAAACAGGGAAACCTATCCACCAGTCTCTACCTACAGAGCAGGCGCTCAAAGTGTCCAAAAACTAAGGGGAGCCCAGGCATTTCTGAAGGGTAAGTAACTCAATGCATGGAGACAGCATTTCCCTAGAGGCTTTTCCCTAGCTTAAGACTTACTAAACCTAGGCAATTTCTCTCGTTAATCAGTAGCTCAGTAACTATCCTTGAAAGAGGAAGAGACACAAATCTGAGGGAAGAAACGCGAGGAACTCCCAAATCCCTGGAGGAGTAGCTTCATGGATGGCCTCACCTCTGCCGGTTCCCAGACAAACCTTGTCTCTCCTGCTCCTTGAGGCCAGGGTGACACAGTCTAGCAGTTCCTGGCTCAGCGCAGATGTGGGGGCTCTGCAGAACGCAGCAGACCTTCCTGCACACCAGCCATTTTCTGTCAGGTGCCGAGGAAAAGGTGGGTGCTGAGTGGTTGTGCTCTAGCCGCCAGTGTGTTTTTCACCAGCCCGTGAGAAAAATGTCCTTAACTGCTCAGCTCACTGATGTTATGTAAGTGGATTTAGAGAAAAAGCACTGCCGTGAGCAGGTTTCTAATTAGGAAAAGAAGTAAAAAGAATTATGGAATTAAGGCAGAACCTCAGCATGAATGACCCAAATCCCTTCCTTGTGCCGCAGTCCACAGCAGGCTATTAGAAAACTTTTTTTTTTTTTTTATTAAAGTTAATTCATCACAAAGATGGCACAGCAAAGGCAAATTTTTTTGTAGGCTGGCACCCACTCTTCCAAGCTGCTGATCCCACTTAATTTGTCTATTGTAAGTGCAAAGGACACTTTAGGAAGACGTGTGCTTTGCAATGCAAGCACTCCTACAGACGCTGCTGAAATGTAGCAATGGGGCATACCATAGAACCAAGAATCATCATGGTTGGAGGAGACCTTTGAGATCATCGAGTCCAACCATCCACCCGGCACTACCACTGTAACCCCCAAACCACTTAACCATCTCACCCAGTGCCAGATCCAGACGCCTCTTAAACATCTCCAGGGATTGTGACTCCACCACCTCCCTGGGCCACCTATTCCAATGCCTGACCACCATAACAGAGAAAAACCCCCCTATTTCTAACCTAAGCCTAACCTTTTTTTTCTTAATCTTCCCCATCACAGCTGAAGGCCATTTCCTCTGGTCCTCTCACTGTAAGCACAGCAGAAAGGACTGGGCCCCGCCTCACTACAACCTCTTTTCAAGTAGTTGTAGAGAGCAATGAGGTCCTCCCTGAGCCTCCTATTCTTGAGATTAAACAAACCCTCAGCTCCCTCAGCTGTTCTTCATAAGACACATTTTCTAGACCTCTCACGAGCCTTGTTGCCCTTCACTGGACATGCTCCAGCACCTCAGTGTCCTTTTTGAAGTCAGTACACAGAACTCAAGGTTCAGCCTCACCAGTGCCGAGTACAGGGGGATGATCACTTCCCTAGTTCTGCTGGCTATCCGTGCAATCACCATACAGTTACCATTTCCTAATCTGTGCTGGCAGCTTTCTGTAGGTTGTGTGCACTATCATAACAACTCAGAGTTGCCTACAACGAGTTACTATTGCACTGGGTATAGGTGTCTCATTAACAGTGGAGATGTCAAGCATCCAGAGGTCTTCATGACCTGGCCTCCACAAGAGGTAAGAGTACCTTACACTTCTCACAAATGAGGTCATATTTATCTAAATACTAAGTTGCAGATTTAAGTGCCTACACTTTAAAATACTGGCTAGCCAAACTGGTCACAGGTTTTTTTAGCGGGTTAAAGAAGTGAAGCAGATACCCCGGAATGTAGTGCTGATGGCTGTAAAGCTCACATCCTCCGTAAATCAGTTGATGTATGAAAAAGAAACCACATTATATGACACAAAATCTGCATCAGATGGAAAATGTGCACTGGTGATTATTGGTTTGATGGCTTATCTTCTGCACTGATCCTTTTTCTGCTGCATCAACCCCTTAACCTTTTTCTTTTCTGCAGCTATACCACAGGGATAAAGCACAAAAGGGAGACCTCAGCTTTCTGGCCTAAGGGAGACCTTACCAATTGTGGCACACAGCTGAACAAACCCAGGTACCGCAGGGAAGCACCTTGCTCCTGGTAATTTGGGTTTGGGACTAATGTTTGGCAGCCACTAGCAATGCAGGAACCTGAACCTGACAAGGAATCCAGCAAAGCTCATTAATAAAATACCCTCTGCAATTACACAAAGGACTGGGCAGTTAGTTGAAGCACCCTGAGCCCTCACGGCCACAACACAAGTACAGAAACACAGTGAAGGAAACAACTCTTTTTTTGGGGAGAGATTCCAGTTTGGGGTGAGCATAGAGAAATTCACTGGTAGCAGAGGCACCATGCAACCACATTATCTCAGTCTGTTCTGCTCCTCCCCTCACCATAGGAAAGTGTGTGCAGAGGTGGGGTCCTCATGCCCTCTAGTAAAAGTCAGGTACATGGAAATACCATACCTGCAACACTGCTGGATCAAAATACTTCACTGCCACAGTTATCTTATGATCTTTTGTACTCTCAGATAAAACTTTCTCTTTTTTAGGGGAGGAGAATGGTTACTGTGATGCTGATGCTCTCAGCTTTGTGTGTGGAGTGTGCTCATGGATGGTGGTGACAGTTTGCTACAGCAGTGACACAGCAGGGTTAAAACACTGCCTTTTCCACCTCAGCTCCTGGGTTGCTAAGCTGGATGAGTAATGTGTTGTTGTGTGCAATGGACTGCTGAAAGGCTGAGCGAATTCATGTGGAAGGGTAGAGTAGCAGCTGATGCAGAAAAGGCTGTACTCACGAACAGCTGTGCAAAGGCAACTGCACTTACACAGAGGAAGGAAGCAGACAGGTCTTTTCTCCGGCTGGGACAGCGTGTGGAAGCTTCCACCACGCTGAGCTTTGCAAGGTGCCAGGTCTTAGGCCTGAATTCAGAAAGCCCTTTGTAGCTGCTCCGATTTACAGACATTCACAGATTTAGCTAGAAGGTCCACCCTGAAAAGTCCTTTCTTTTCCCATATCAGCCTACAAACAGAGACCCAGAATAATTAAGACAGTGCTCATTTTATTGTGCTCAGCATGGAAACCAGATGTAAAACAGCAAAACATTAAATTCCTAAGGGACTCGATCAGGTGGGTAACATTGCTTTAGTATCACTGTAAGACTTCTTCACATGCAAACTTCTGTTGGTATGTCTCAAATGAATGGCACGGTACACCTGGAAGCCTAATACTAGCTTTATTTTGTACAGTACATCACGTTCAATCAGTGTAACTATAAAACTAATAACGCCACAATATTATTTGTTGTTAGGAGCCCCAAAGTTAGTTTGCTTCTGCTGCTGACTGATCCATGGCCATAGTTTTTTGGAATTAAAAGTTCAGCTATGCTCCCTCCCTTTAAGTCTGGGTAGAAACTCCCAGTACTTTTCAGTGTGCCACTGAGACCTTTATTTCACAACTCAGATGTGATTTTATGTGCCACAAACAGAGGGTTCTTTCTCTTCCATTTTATGGAAATTCCTCAGGGCAGTCTCTAAACTTGCTTTTGATGTACTTGAAATTATTGATTGTGAACTGGGCTAAGGGAATTGCTGTCAGGAGGACACAGCAGAAGGGTCACCTGTCATAGCAGAGCTGCTGAGAAGCATCTGAGACTCATATTCTGCAGCAGACAACTTCTGGAGACTTTGCTGGCAGACGTCATTTATTTCTACTCCAGAGAGTGTCAGTCTAAGCAGAAAACCAATAAAAACTTAAGCTCTGTTATTTCGAATGGGGTGATGTGATTTTATTCCTAATGAACTCCAATTGCTTGCTGTCACCCATAGTCAGTTTTTTAGAGACCAGATAAGGAGAAAATCCTTGTTTCTGTATTGCAGAGTGATTTAAACTTGCCTCAAGGTTGTAGAAAATGCTAAGCCTCCAGCATTCAATCAGAAGAGCAAAGCGAAAAAGTCATATTAGAGCATGAATGATGCATGAGACCTGCACACTTGTACTCCTCTTTTAAAAAGGGACACATGTACACATAAGCTTACCTACAGCAAAGGTTTTCCTAGATGAAAAAATATTTCCTCTCTGTGTGATTTGGCTCAGTAATAACATAATTTTTTCTTTAAAGCAGCCTGAATGGTGAAAGGTATGTTTCACTTCCCAAGATCTTCTTTGTCAGATTTTGATGCGAAAGCCGCACTTTAAATTCTAGGAAGGAAGGGCTTCTCAGAAAAGCAAAAAAACGAGAAAAAACCAGTAAATCTCAAGACTTTAAAAAAACCCAGATGACAGTAATTTCAGTTTGGCTCAATTCAGCTGTAATACTTCATTCTTTAAACATCTACACTAACTCAATTTAGGCCCCTAAAAGAACATTGCAGCCAATTCAAGGTACAGGACCTGACCTTCGGGTCCATGAACCACTGCAGCATCCAGTGATCCCAGAGATACTTGGTAGCATGCAGTATTTGAATAAGGATCTATGTGCACATCTTTGGGACAACTGAAAATACTGACCACTCATAGGGGCATTACAGAGACATCAAAAAATAAACCAGCCGAGGCTGGTTACTAGAGCTGCAGCTGTAACTTTTTAAGCCCATGGAGCCTGACAATCAGTTGTCCCTTTCAGAGAAGCTCTTCCCATAAGCTGTGTGTGAAAGACTTACTCTGTCTCGGTAACATTTTGCATTAATTTTTAAAAAGTGAAGAAGGATAGACACAGAACAAGATAATGGAGCTAACAAGATAATAAAACTTTTGCTTTCACACAAACCTTGCATACACTGAGCTAAGTAATGAAACACTGTAATGGTATATTCCATCAGATTTCCAAACTGAAAACCAGTGGCAGCCAATTTGAATTTTCCTTCAACACTGATCTTCATTTGGATTTCCACTTTTACCTTTAACACTTCAACATAGTAATGAAATTCAAGAGAAAAGCTAGTGTTATCTTTAGAGCATACATTCACCTTTTCTAAATCCCTTGAACATAGTTCTCCAAACAGCGCATTTTACAATTGCAGTAGCAGTAATAAACTGAGGTTGTTTGCCTAGAGATTTTATTTAATCGAATTTGGATATATCTATAAATACTAGCAAAATATACAGCCTTTGGAAATGTTAATTTTCCTAAAAACCACAGGATACCACCAACCATATGAAAAATGTGTGAGGTCAGAATGAAGAAATGGGCAGAACTTAAGCAAAACACTGGCTTTACACACCCTGGAATGGGAATTCCTTGTGAAGCACCTACATCAACTTTATTTTACACGTCTTTTGGTCCCTCCCTCCCCATGTTTCTCAGCAATTCCTTCTTGTATTTCCAAAATAAGGGTTTTTTTTCCTCTGAAATTGAGAAGATAGATATTCCCCTTTTTGTCTGTTCAGCTACTTCCCCACTCTCTTTTTTTCCAACCTAGTCAGTAGAAATGATGAAGAACTTCAGCACTTGTGTCAAAAGCAACACAAAGCTGGCAGATACCAACCAGGTGCACACAGACATATGTCACAGCCTCACATGAAACCCAGGACTATATTGCAAACTGCCTGCACCAAGATACTCCTTCAACTCAGGTTTTGTATTGGTAACACTGAAATGTGCTTATTCTCATCTTTTCCTAGTGGAAAGCTCCTGAAGTGAAACTAGAAGTAAATATTCCATTCTCATTCACTGCTTTTATAAATGGTTCTGTCCATGTCAACCTTTGTAGAAGATGCAACCAACAGGGAATAGTTTCCTGACAATAAGCTTGTTTCCCAAAATTTGTCATCTTGCAAAAAATGATTTTAAGAGTTATTTCAGCTGGCTAGGCTGCAACACAGGTATTTTTCTCCTTTTTTTTTCATATACATTTACTCTTGGAAATGACAAAGTATTTTCTGTTTTGAACCCTCTTTTTATTAGCCAAAATGTATTTCCTTCGTTTTTAGCCATCCAACCACCAGCAATGTGATTCTGAGTCACTGGGCAGAGAAAAGGAATGGGGTGGCGGCACACGGATCATCTGCCCCTACTCTCTGCCATAACACTACTCCAGGCAAACTTTCATTTTTGACAAATGAAGACACCAAGAACAGTCTTTCTTGGCTGCTATAAGCCCACTCACATGCATAATATTTGCTAATTGCTACCCAAAACATGGTTCTGTTTTGCTGCTGGTGAAACATGTGTCATCCATATGAGGATTCACATTTTCATCTAGACACTGTATGGAGGAGTAAGCATAAATCACTAGTGTTAAATCTAGCAGCTTGCCTACAGTCTGCCCTAGCAAGGCAAAGTCAAAACCTAAAATATTTTCCATGAGATGTGCTGGTGATTATCGACTCATTTTTGTGTGTTGGCTTTTGGCACTTTATTGCTTGACTTCAAACACACGTCTGCAGGACTTCAGCACTCACCAGATCACCAGACTGTGTCATGGACACTTCGCATCTTTGCACTCATATTTTTCCAGAACACATGCTGAGCACTACATTTTTTTCAGTTATGCCCATGCAGTTGTTCAGGTGCATCCGCTTAGTAACTTTTCCAACAGCGCTTTGTGGTACGTATGCATTGGTGAAATTTTCCTAGAAGAAAGGTCATTTGGCGTGGGGAAGGGAGATGTGTCTGGACTGGCTAGTGAAGACAGAGCTGAAAGAAGCTGCAGGGAACCAGGAGAGATCTCCCATTCCTCACAAAGAAGAATTAATTCCAGTGCTGGCCCAGCACCCTGCTCACTCATTGCCAAGCCCAGTTTGGTATCAATAAAGCCACACATATGCTGGAAATATTTTTGCAGAGCTTAAGCTAAAGGATGAAATTCATAGAAATTGGTGAATGCGTGATAGCCATTTATTCTCCTCTGGAAAAAGTATGACAATCCATTTGTATATTCAGACTGAGGATATTTGTAAAGGGACAGTTCAGAGTAAGCTGGTTTACAGCGCTACAGGAAGGGGGACAGCAGAGAGAGGGATGCAAGCTGAGCCAAGGGACACGGTTTCACAAGAAGACAGGCTGGGCAACAGCTAGTGAGGGAAGGGGTAGAAGGGAGGCAAAAGGAGCAGCACAAAGCCTTGGACCTGGACAGGAGACAGCAAAAACCACAGACAGCTCGGGGAACCTCGTCAGGGCTGACATGGACACAATGTGGGAAGGGACACTGAACTTGTCAACTAACCTGACCTAATGATACTGCCAATATTAATCCCACACAAAATTTCACATGAAACTCACATCTCAGACACTGCTAGGAAGAGGATGGAAACAGCAGTACTAACAGAAAAAAGGCTGGAGACTTTCCTCCTGATAGGCAGAGGTGGGAAGACACTCTAATGTGGTGTTTCAGAGTAAGTAATTCAGCATCACAAGTGGGGGAGGACTTGAAATAACATACAGAAATTGAACAAAGACGTGACATAAAGCCCCCACATATGAATCAGAGGAAAACTGGGAGTCAAATCAGTACTATGCCTAGGGGCAATACCTGTCAGTGAACTGGGTTAAAATATTGTATATTACAGTATTTTACTTTTCTGTTGGGGAAAAATTGCCCCAAAACAGCTACTATTAAGGGTTGCCAGTTGATATACTCTAGAAATCTGGCCTCCTAAATAGAAGGGGACTACCTCAGGTTCACTTCACAGAAAAAAAAAGAACAGAAAAAGATTAATACTCATTTACAAAGTGTAAACCTGTAAGATTTAGAGGAATTTGTAAGAGTAAGATCTACAGAGTAATTCAGGTGTGTGGTACTAGAGACAGAAAAAAAATCATTATCATGATTCAAGAAAAATCTTTAATGGAATATAAGTAACTCCTATTTAACTCTAGTACTCTGCAGAATTACAGTATCCAAATCCTCAGTGCCTTGCAGAATTGGAAACTAAATTTCCTACAAACTGCGGGAGTTCCCCAGCCTCCCATTATGAACTCTAGTGGACAAAATTAAAAGCTAGTGGGAAACGTATTTCCCAGGCTGAAAAATATTACGTTGAGAAATGTGACCAACATACATTTGAGACATTATTGTATATCACAATTCTGGAGAAACAGTCACTAAGCTACCTTTTATTAGCAGTTTCTATAACTTTTCTAACTTCAGAAATACAGCAAAGATTGTCTCAAGATTTCAGTACTGCTATAAAGTAAATTTTTCAAGTTAACAATATACTGGTTTATAATATAGAGTGTGTTAGGTAAAACAAAATACACACAGGCTAAATAAATGGTATTGGTTTTATGAAAGGCAGCAAGAAAAGCACCAAAATACTGAAAAAGTAGAGTTGGCTAAGGACTTAAAAGGGAAAAAGACCCACACTAGACATGGAGGCTCATGGACCCAAATGGACAGGACAGCCTGCTCATATGGGAGAACATCTCTGGAGAGAGAAGAAAGATCCACATCACTTTAAAGAGTGATTTAGAGGAGAGGTGCTCAGTGCCATGGGAGGCTGGGAGCAGGGGCTGTCCACTCCAGCTGAGGAGCCAAAATGGCTCACTGTTTTTGAAAGACTTGGTAGGAACACCCCAGCAGGCACCATCCCACTGGATGCAGGTACATCTGCCAGTGGGATCTCCTGTGCCTCACCTGCTTATACCTTAAGCATGGCTGATGCAGGGGACAAAGACCCCTCTCTCACCTCCCCTTCTGGCCATCAAAATCCCATTGATTTAGCTTCTCCCAAGGAGACAGTCCTTCAGTGTTGATCCTCACTCTTTGCCTGGTTCTCCATTTCAACAGGAGGGGAAGACCTGGCTCCCTGGGGCTCACCTGAGAACAGTGTCCCACAGTATCAGCAGAAATGAGACTGCTCAGTGATCAATGTCCATAGCCTGTTCATGGATTTGCCTCAGCGTAGGTAACTTACACACCAGGAAAGTTGACTTGTGTTAGGTCTTTACAGCTGTTAAACCTTAGTTCCACCTCCCTCAGCTTCCCCCAGTCCACCCCTTTGTATAAGACCTCATGACGCACACAAATAATTTCCCATAATAATTCTGATAATCTCTCTGCTTCCTGCTTTATCAGAAGGTGCTGCTCTCCCTGCAGCAAGGTGGCAATTGAAATTTGTGCTTTTGCTAAGTGCCTAGCTTTTCATCTGACAGTAGTTCGGATGGGGGCATAATGTGGGAATACACCAGCTGTGACAATAATAATGGCATGATGGAGCATGTGGCTAGTCAGAAAACAAAGGGGAATAATTTTCCACTGTTGTTGCATCACAACCCCAGTAACACAACCGAACAGCGGGACTCGAGACTCGAGGAGAGGGATTCTCTCTACCACTGCAGAGATCCAGGCACCCCTGCAAACCACGTCAGTCTAACACAGAAGAGGGAGCAGGTCGGACACAGCAGTTAGGACGCCTAAAATTCTGCAGCATGGACTGGAACACGTTGTGCTGCCTCCCTTTAAGTTTTTTATTTGAGGATGTATCCGAGGAAATGGATTTCCGTGTCTGACTGTTCTGGGCCCGGATCAGTTTCTCGTGTTCCCGTATTTGTCTCTGTAAGTGGTTCTGGATGGCAATTCCCAGGGATTCTGGATCAAGGGAAGCACCATAAACTTCCCACGTCATTCCCTGCTCATCCCAAACAACATCCCTGACGTGTTTGGACTGCTTCACTTGCACTTTTGCCTCCATGGCTGGGGTGGGCTGCTTTTTGTTTCCCCCCGGGTTCGGCAAGGCCTGAGCTGAACCAGGAATCGCTGCTGTGTGAAGCTCGTGTCTGGACTCCCTGGCCTGGAAGCCTTGCTGCTGGAGAGCTGCCGATACTGCCACAGGATGGGCAAGACCTGGAGAACTCCCACTCAACTTAGGTGTCAGTCCTGCCTGCAGGTTCTGGCTGCTGGCGGTCTGAGACTGGCCGGTGCCTCCCTGGCCTCTGCTCTCCTTCTCACCTACATCCTCCAAGCACGCCTTTACATGGACAGTGGCAGGCTGGCTGCTAACATTCATCCCTCCTTTAGGATCAAGCACCATCGAGTTTTCTTCCTTTGGTTTTACCACAGATTGATAAGGAATGGCTTCCGCTTGACCAGCACCCTTACTTTGCACAGGCTTTTGCTCGGAGCTGGCTGCGACCTCCTTCTCCTTGCCTTCACTGTCTGCGCTACGGAGTAGAGCTAACGGGCTGCTTCCTGCAACACCGACGGGATCTTCCACGTTGTTCTTGGTTCCTGAGACAGCATCAGGGGAAGCGTTGCTTGGTTCATCAGTGCCAGTCCCAGACTGTGATGGAGTTTGGTTACTGGAGTCACCAGCAAGCTGCTCGACTGGGACAGGCTTTGGTGGGACTGGAGCATTCCCTGGCAGCTGAGCAGCATCCTTGCCATCACGGGCTTCACCGGTCATTCCAGCATTACCCACAGATGTCCCTTGGGAGGTAACGGCTGCAGGGGAGAAGGGGACAACAGGTTTTGCATTATCTGCTGACACAGGAGACACCATGTCAGATGGGACCCCAGGCCGTTTGACAGGCTGGATTTGGGCTGAAGCAGTCACAGCCATAACAGTCGATTTTGATGTGATACCAGGAGAACGTGGGGACTTTTGTTGTGGGGATAAGCTGTCAGTACGTGCAGCCTGGCTCAGCCCCATACCTCCTCGGTAAATTATGTGCAGTTCTTCCTTCTCCTCTGGAGGAGGATTCCCTTTCAAGAAGGCAGCAAGGATGCTGGGACTGGTGGAGGCGGATTTGCTCTCCACGGCAGCCACAGCCTGAACCTCAGCATCTCGCCACGTCCTACTTACAGCTTCCTGAGTCAAAGAGCTGCTCTCTGGCTGAACCGTCATTGTACCTGTTTCTCTGAATTTGGAGAGCTGGGTGGGGCCTGGACTTCCTGGCCTGGGGTCCGTGTTGCGTACAAGATGTGGACTCCTGTGACTAAACTGGGCTGGTGCAGGGCTGCTCTGCACCGCTTCAGCTTTATCTGTGGGCTGCAACTGCGCCATGTCTGCAGTCCCACTCTTTGCCTCCAAACTGGTCTGTGGGTCTCTCCCCAGGTCAGCTTCTTTTTGCCTTGTTGGCAAGGCTGACTGACATGCAGTGGAACCATTTTTTTCTGCTTCCCTGTCTTTTTCCCCTCTTTGCAGAAAGTTTGCCTGAGAAGTATGACAGGATTCATTACCCCTGATAGGATCACCCGGGGAAGAATAATTTAACACCTCAAGTGCCGGCTGATCATCAGTCCCCTGAGGTTTCAAGGCAGAGTCATCTATCTGTGTCAGGGAGCTCGTTTTCACCTGGCTGCCTTGCACGAACTGCCGGGAGCTCTGGGGGGCTGGCATCATCTCTGGCCCTCGCCCCGCCAGGAGGGCTCCTGCTGCAGGAAGGGCTGGTGCTGCCAGCGCTCCACTGCCCGCTGGCTGGGAGCAACCAGCAGGATTTACGGCTGCAGGATGCCCCTCTGTGGCTGTGCTGGCGAGCCCAGGAGGAAAGGCTTCCTGCCGGCTCTCATCGTCCTTGTGGCACTGCTCACACCTCTGTGTGCCAGCAGCACCTGCGCATTTCAGGTCGGACAAGCAAACTGCTGCTGAGCTGGACGGTGAGCATGGGAAGCCATTGCTGGTCCTCTGGCCACTGGGTAGTCGGGGCTGGTGCTTAGCAGACTGCAGGTCTCCCAGGTGCTCCTCCTCTGCAGAAGCTGAGACAAGGGAAAGCTTGGCAGATCTCAGAGGATCTGGTACAGTCCCCATGGACTGTCTCCGAGATGCTGTTTGCGCTCAACTTCTCCTTGGAATTTTCTCGCTGGGCAGGCTGACGGTGATGGGTTTCCTGTGAAGCTAACCTGTTAATGAAACAAACACAGTGTTAGCAGCAGTCAGATTAAAAGAAAAAGCACCCAGAACAAATTGATTTTACGGCATGAAAAGAAATACTTGCAGGCAAAGGGGAAAGTGAAGCACCCGATTCTGCCTAAAAGTCACAGAAAAGAGATTTCAATGATCTCCCAGTTCTGAAGTCTGGATGGAGAAACCAATATTAGGAACAAAGCAAAACCAGCTGCTCTGTTGCCAATACATTAATGAAAACAATGACATACCAAGAGGGAGGGGTAAAAAAAAAAGAAATTTGAAGTTAAGGAAGAGGTATAGACTTTGTGTAGAGGTGTTTGAAGTCATAAAATAAACTCACTGTGGTAATATTCTCTAACAAGCCACAGGTGGAAGGAAAGGCTCTACCTTGGCTATTGCACCTATGTGAAGAACAGATCTGATTCCCACCCCTAGACCTGGGTGGATTCCATACCTTCAATAAGCATCAGTTCCCCCTTCTCAAGAACAGCCCTTCTAGCTCCAGTACCAACAAGGACATGGTCACAGGGGGCAACAGGTCAATTCAGACTAATGTGGATGAACCCAAACCTCACTGGTAAAAGAAATATGGAGTGATCACAACTTGGTGGGTGATGCATATAAACAACAAGAGAAGCTACTGCACAGAACAGCACAAGGGCTGTGCACACACTTACTGCTTTAACGTTTAGATTCTTCGAAATAATTACAAGGAAGCCAGCTCGATCAATAAATGAGGGTACAAGTGATATAGAAATCTGTTTAGGAGCAGGTAGTATGAAATTGAAAGGGGAACACTAAAGCACTGCAGAACAGGAGGGACCCATGCCATACCCAGGGAAACATGGCAGAGGGATTTTAAGCAGGTGCAGCAAAGTTATTGAGGTTGAAATCGTGCCAGGACTGCAGAGAAATCATCGCTTCAAACCAGAGGCAATCTCCAAATATGCCTGTTGGCTGGGCATTCCAAAGGGCTTAGCCCAACTTGGATTCTATTAAAGGTAAAAGACTGGATCCCTGTCAGTGCCAGCAGAGTGGTGGTGGCCAGTGATAAAATTCCACCCCAGTCTTCTTTTAAAGTGCAGGCTACATGCGCTTGTCTAAAAAGTTTTCCCTGTCTTTTGCTGCTAGGAAAACCTGAGTATGAGACCTGGGAGACACACTGAACATTTAGTTTTGTTAACCAGAGGGATGACGTCAGGAAAATTACTGTACCTTTTTGTGTGCCTCCATCTCCACAGGCACACAGTAGGATCTCCTTTGCTACATTCCTAGGGAGATGCTGCTGGAAGCAGCTGTGCAATCACTCACCTGTTCCAGATCCTCCCACCCCACTAGCAAAATCAACAAAAGCTTTTTTTCAGAAAACATCTCTTCTCTCCTTCTCTTTCTCAGCCTGAATGGCAGTGGTATAACATTTAGTTTTTGTAAAATTAATCCTAAGTTTCAGCACCTTAGGATACTTAGAAAGAGCAACAGAAGAAACATGCTCAATGAAAGGAAAATTTAAAAAATACAGCCAGCCTATTTTTCTATGAAAAGGAAAGTTCTGCAACTTATTACTTATTCATTAAGCTTTACATCTTCCAGATATTAATAATTTATTGGTTTTATACTGTCTCTTTGGGCTCTGTCCAACCACAGATATACCGTCTGCTGGGTGAAGCCAGACCTGAGAAACTGTGATCCTGCCCCTGAAGGATCCTGAATTCCTTAGCTATAACCTGTGACAGCAGCCCAGCATCATCCCACAATGGCTTTCCAGGAAGGCTAAGGATTGCTAAGATTTTTGAGAAGTATGTAAACCAGGCTGCAAATCAGTTGGAGTTTGTGGCTGCCTACAAGACATCTTCACTTTATTTTGTGCTCCCTTTACACACAGCCAACGTAGTCCTGAAGGAAAGGAGAACCATTTCATGTTCTACTGGTGTACTATGAACATCCAATGTCTGCAAGGAGAGGAGCAGATGGCTTTGGGAATCTTTTTGTCTAATTCTGTCACTGTCTTCTCTCCTTTTCCAAATATTGATGCAAACCAAACCAGTACATACAACTGGGCAGATCACATATCTTTTTTATTTTTTAGATCCAGAGTTTATTTAAGAACAATTAAACAAATAATGGAACAAAACCAATCCACATTTTTAGGATGAGATGTACTTACTCAGCAGTTTCAGAAGAAATAAAGATTTCAGAGAAAATCTGTTCAGTTCTTCACTATACAGAACCTGAAGCACCATCTTTAACTCATACCCTCTCAACAGTGGAATGATTCCTAGTTTTTCAATTAAATTAATTAGTTCTGCTCTGAACCCCTGCATGAATTCTCCCCATCTGTTTAGTGGCTCTTCCCCACCATTACCTAAAACACACATTTAAATGTCTGCCTCATGTGCTAACTACAAGTAATTCTGCTACAGAACCCTCAACATATAACGTCAACAGAGCAAATTCTGCCCCAGAAAATCCACCTGGACCTATTCTCTGATGTGGGACAACAGAGCATAGACCAGACATTTTGTTTGACTCTTGAACACGAGTTGGGGACATGGATGATTCTACTGTCTTGGAATGACCCTGAAAAAGAGTTAGAATAAGGTTTTTATAAAGACTTTGTTGTCAAAGTAATGGGAGCTATCTTCTAGACTCTTCACTAAGCCATCCTAATGACAGGAGCCAAAGGCACTGTACTAGTCTAAATAAACACAGTAATTTTTGATAATGTTCTTACTGAAGAAAAAATAAAAATCAGAAAGAAAGTTAAGTCTTACAAAAGAGAACAACAAACAAACCCAAGAGATTACAGAATTGGAAAGGCAGTTCTGTTATTGAAATCTCATTTATGATTATTGTCTCATTTTTATTATTTGAGTCCTGTTATACAGGTATGAAGAACAATGCTGGGACCTTTGGGCGACACCATTCAACTGCCAAGGCAGTGAGGGTTGAAACAAAAAAGCAACACTGCCTGCAAGCAAATACTTAAGAGAAACAGAAATACAAAACTCAGTAGTAGGCCAAAAAACACGTCAAAACAAATCAAGATCTCTGATGAATTTTCTAAGTCTTATACCAGACCTGAAGCAATCATCCAAAATTTTCTTTTATCAGGAGGTGAAATTAGTATCTCCACAGAGGTCAAAATCAATTTTTAGTCATAAGAACAGATTTGCTACGCCAACACAGTTCTCCTTCCCCTTATTCTTGCAGGCCAAATTAGCCTGCCTGAGTGTGTCACTCTTGTGTCAATGAAGAATTAATCTGTATCTTTTGCAACAAGAGGTTTCTATCTTTGACAAGGTCTGTGTTTGGCTTATACGGTCTGTGAGGGCCCCTGTATGGCCAGCAGACCTTCACAGACTCTTGTGACTGAGTAGGTCTTTTTTATGTGCTGTAAAAAAACCACAGAAACACTATAGACTTCCAAACCAAGAAGTTTCCAGGAGACTCAATGCTGACAATGTAAAGAAACTCCTACTTATTTCAGTAACACCTAACCCCCAATTAAACAATTTTTCCTCTTGCTGCTTTTGAGAAAGCCTGTATGTTTCAAAATACAAACTGATAAATTTGCAGCAAATTCCTACATAAGACTCTGACTCCCATTCTCTCTTGGAAAAAAATCTGAAAATGTGCAAAAGCGCAAATAAGACTGCCAGCATCTCCACCTACCCTCAACTGTGAAAATAAAAAACAAAAAGAAGCTCCCAAACTAATCAAACACTCCTTCCCCAGCTCTGGATTCTCATTAGCTTTCTATTTTCTGAGCTACTCACTCTAGGAGCCCTCTCTCTACCCTCGTCTCTGCAAATATAAGAGCTGAGCATTTGCTCTTAACAGTTCTAATCTAACGTGATCTCTCAGAGCATCATAAAAATCGTTATACAACCACACAGGTTAAGGACAGAGAAAAACATTTGCTGAAGTGAAAATTCAGTCTCCATTCTCATTTCTTGATCTGAGAAAAAAAGACGATGGCTCACCCAAACTCATATTAGACCACTGAGTATAAAGAGCACAAAGCGCACTTCTTTAAATTTTAAACATACATATGCACATGCGTCCTTCCAAGTCTTTACCCAGTGGTTTTTTTTCCCCACATCATTAAGTTGTTGTTGTCTGTAAACGCTGTAACTTTCTTTTTTTTTGGTGTCAAAGGGTGTTTTTTATTCTATTTGTGAAAAATTTCCCTCACGGGTTATTTTCTCCTAATTATCTGTGGGACTGAAAACTGGCAGTACAAATGAAGGGCAGCACAAACCAAGGACATATTTAGTACGAAAGAGGTTGCCCAAAGAGGTAAGATACAAGACATAGAGCTTCCATCTTTCAGTCTGCTTTGGGATGCTGACAGGAGACAGACTATCACACTGCAGTCACAGAGAAGCAAGAGGCGGCAGTGGATGCCCACAGATACCTTGCATACATGCAGTTCCCAGCAGAGATGGGGCTGGCAGTTCAAGAATAAGGAGTCTGCAGTCCCACTTCGCCTTCTACACCTGGGGACTGCATATGTTACTGAGGGTCAGACCTGCAAACACAGCAGGAACTGGTTCCAGAGACAGACAGGGAGGCGGACAGTAGAAGCAACAAGTTCAACACCACAGGGCTGCAGCACCTTCCATGCAGACATTAGGCAAAGTGGGCTGTATGTGGTGGTTTGCTTTTGACTGGCCTCTGTTGACTCAGCAGAAATTCCGTAACACTTCAGCATATACTGCTAAATAGCTATTTACTCCCTCACTATTCAGTGAATTGATAGGACTTTACTCAGCCCAGATGGACAACAGCCTATTGCTACACTGCTTTTAGAGCAATAAGGGGTTCTCTGCCCTTTTTAGGTATTTACTTTTTCTATTGTTTCTTGATGCTTTTCCGCTACCTTAAACTCAACGCACCTTGATTCTGCTCATCAGCTGTATCTGATATTATCCTGGTTTCTGAGCACATTTGTTGCAGCATGTGTGCTCAAGGTTACAGGCCCACTCAATAGGTTGACCATACGCAAAGCCTTGTTTGGCTCTATCACAACTGCCCCGAGTACAAAACCAAGGAAAGATGTGATGTATTGTGTGTCCTATTTGTGTATTCACTATTATGTTCCCTTAAATGGCTGGTGGGGTTAGTCACACCTCTCTAGAAGGAGAAGCTCAGCTCAATGGGACACGGGACAAATGTTGGAGAGGAGGCTGAGAAAGAACTGAGATGTGCAGTCCCTGCAGGGAGCATCCAACCAGGCACCAAGGGTGACAGGAAGAATTTCAGGAGGACTGGAGAGAACCAGGCAGTCTCGTCCAGCTCAGAACCCTCTGTAACCCTCATCTGCTTATTTTTATTTTTCACTATATTAAAAACTACATTCCTCATTTGTGTTTTTTTTTTTTTTTTTTAAACTCTAGGTGTGTGTGGGTTTATTTGAAAAGCTTTTCAGTTTTTCTTATTAGTCTTTCGGGGTAGGGAAGTTTACTTTAGCAAAACATCAGATCCACTTTAAGGCTCCACCCAGCCTGAAGCCCTAGCACACATACAGACACAGATCCTCTGTACGGCCTTCCTGCTGCTGGCCATCAGGAGTGTCAGGATTTTCTGAATGGAAGAAGACACTTGAATCTTCTTTGGAAATGAATGCACATCTATTTATGAACCTCCTTAGCGTCTCTGGCCAATACAAAATGCTGTGCAACGCACACATGCATGCCCTGTGAGAAAAAGGACCTTTATTTGTACAAGCCTGCTCAGTGGAAGACTGGGCTGCTCATTTTAACGTTAAAGCAAACACGACCAAACAAATCCCCACAGCCCCTCCTAAAAACCTTCCCAGCACCTGCCCTAGAAGCACTTTTGCATCATGTGTGACGCCACAATACTAGATCAGATGGAACTACCAACTGAGCCACAGGAACAGCCCTGAGGAAAACTCTGCTCCACCCAGGGCTCCCAGGGTGCAGCCTGGCTCCTCACTGGGCCTCAGGGCTCCTCCTCCCGGATGCTGGCACTCAACCCCCATTGCCTAGCTGGTCTGCTCACAAAGGTGTCAAAATACAATGAAAAATGGAAACGGTGGGGTGAAAAACGGGAAATATGTCCAAAAGAAAAACAGGGCTAAAAGTGCTTGTCCCTGCTTTGTAATGGTAATAAAGCAAGGAAAGTCATGTGAAAAATCAAGGGCAAGATGCACTGCCATTTTCCGCCAAAAAGAGATGGCTGCCAATCAGCCTGACAGCTACTGAAGATTTACCCAGCAATTATTTTGTACATGCTGAAGAAACGTATTCTTCTGGTTGTTGACTCCTCTCATCTTGCATCTCTATGCTTCAGAGTGCAAAGCACGGGAACCCCACTTCAAAAGGACAAAGCTCAGCTTAACCTGCTGCCCACAACCCGCAGATGAAAAAATGGGTAAAGCTAGTCCTACCAAATGGTACAGTGGCTTCTGGGACTAATCCAAAGCAAAGCAAACTGCTCTGCACCTTCCTTCATTTGTCTCAGCTTCTGACAAACCTTAATCCACCCTGAAAAGAGGCCACAGTAACCTTACTGTGAATGACACAGTCTATTCAACTAGATGCAACAGCATTTCTGATTAACATTAAATACATTTTAAAATCTAATATTTACAGTATTTTCTCACTGAAGCATGCTATTGGTGGATTTCGTTTCTGCAGGTACATGCTCTCTTTAAATATATGCTCTCTGTGCTTCCTAGACTCTTGCTGAATTCCTGAGAGTCCAGAAAGTGCAGTGTCCAGCAGGCTGCAGCACAGCTTCTCCAAAACCAGATCCCTCAAGTGCTCTCAGGTACTTACAGTGAGCACAAGGGATTGTCTAGCTATAATTTTGGTACTGCAGTGCTTATCCTAGTTCAGAAGCAAGCGTCCATCACTCCATCCCTACCATAACCTCAGGATTGCCTGAAATCAGTGCTGGCCTAAGCAGCTTTAGCCTAGTATACAAAGACTGCACCCAAGCAGAGCTGAACCAGATTTGGGGTACACCTCTGCTCCAGCTGCAGACAAAAGGGTGCAAACCAGTCCAAGTCCCATGGCTGTGTGACTGCAGGTTGTTGCTAAGAGGCTGGGCATGTGAGGTTGAGTAGAACCTTGCCCTGACACTTCAAAATGGTCCAAGGACACATGTGTAGCTCAACAGTTGCTCAGGGACAGATGTGTGAGAATATCTGCAATCGGCTTTTAATAGGCAGGCACACAGAACAAAAACTGTGTGTTGATCAAGCATGATTCAGTTCTACCGTCCTGCTGGCAGTTACCCTACAATTAGAAAGATGTCCATCTAAAAAGGAAGTACAGCTCTGCTCTGATACAGGATGTTCTAGCCTGTGTCCCCATCTGTTCCCCGTGGGCAGCACCCATCTTGCCCTGGCCAGGAGACAAGCAGCAACCCCCACATCCAGCTCCAGCACCTGCCCACAAAGCCCTGGTGGGAGCCCGCGCACCGTTAGCAACACCATGATGTAATTCTTCAGCATGCATGTAAACTTGTCTCCTGGTTGCATTTTGCTTTTAATGCCTGTCAGCAGATCACTGTACTGCAAGGGATCACATCATCCTTTTCTGTACCCTGATGCATACAGCTACTGCAGTCCCACCAGGGGCCTTCGCTCAGACATTCCCCAGCATGAAAGCTGGGCTGGCTTTGCTGGAGATGTCACTGTCCTGTGGCCACAGCCAAAGGCAGCAGGCTGGCACGTGCTGTGGATGGGCTGCAAGAGCATCTTGTTTGTGTGGGAGTAAGGACCAAGTGGTTACAGATTTATGGATGCATTCTGATTTTGCGAAACTCTTCCAGGTTTCCAGAAGGAAAGTGGGGCTGCCTTCCACTCCAACACTTTAAAGCATGAAAACATGGTATTTAGAAGTGGGAGAAAATACAGTATCAAGAAGATTGCTAGAAGTCAACATTTAGGAAGGAGATTGAAACTTTTGGTTTAAATTAAGAACTGTGGTATCATCTGTTGCCATTGAAGGTTTAAGACTTCAAAGTTCACTCCTTTCTCACAGATTAAAAGCCTTTTCCAGGAGAAGCTCAGATCCTCACATAATCACAGCCTCTAGAATCTCTCAAAAGAACCCCACACATGGTCAGAGGGCAGTGGCATGGGAAGGACCCACAGGAGGGCTGGATGACAGCCTGAATGTGCACCACCTCCACACTCTTCTCCCCATACCATCCCTTCCTCTGACCCCCAGCTCCATCCTTTCCCTCTACTTCCCCACTCAGCCCATGCTCCCAAGCGTCCTCCTTGCTGGCAGACAGAGGCCTTGGGCAGCAAAGACAGGCACACCTCCTCCCAGGGCTACAGCACCTGATAAAAATGCTTCCTTCAGCAAGGCTTGTAAGCATGCAGAAGTCCCTGCTGAACACTGGGCTTGCTGCAGAACACCACCAAGAGCCCGTCAGCCGTTCTGCTCCAAGGTGAAAGGGAAGGATAAATGGCTTTATGAAAACAGCTAAATCAAACAACAACTACACTGACCAGCAGCCAGCTGTAACAGTTGCATAAGCTACAGCGACATTCCTTCCTCATATCCAGGGCCACCTTAGAGGGGATGCGACATGCAGGTAAAACCCACACGGATATACATTTTATTCCTTTTTTTTTTTTTTTTTAATTGCATGTTATTATGTTTAGCCTTATTTTTTATCAACAGGTTTTTCTTATTTCAGTATCTGACACTGGAAGCCATTTTTAAGGAAACACAGCCTGACTTCAAGGGTAAGCCATGTTTCAGGAGGAACGTCTGCATGCACACAAGGGGAAACAAGCAACCTGCTGTCCACATCAGGTGACTCCATTTCACATAGCCCACTGCCACATTATTTTTCTTCAGCTTACTATTAAGGGATGTGAACAGGAGGCTTTCAAACACCACTTTCATGTTTGATGTTGAAAGCAGACCAAGTGGGAATTTCACTCCTTATCTATCCTGCCATCTTTTCCTGTCTGATAAAAGTATGGTGAAATCTAATCCCTCATTAATCCATTTCATGCAGCTGAAAGCTTTTGAATGTTGACAGCTGACAAACAAAAGCCCTGTTTTTTTTGTGAGAGCAGTTTAAGAGTAGCCAACAATAAATACCTTTTTCCTAAACAGCAATGCCAACATGACTTCATTATAAAGCAGAGTGATCATCTTGAGGGAAGAAAGCACAATGCTTGGCTTAGTGCCCATGCAATTCTTGCTTTTTCTGCTATGACTCCCAGACAACTAGCAACAACCAGGATGACAAGGTTTACGTGGACATCCATCTCTTGTAAGCTGGACCAAGACCCAAATCATATTTCTGTGGTCAGGAAAATGTAACTACTGCTGAGTAAGTGTGTCTTGGAAATGATGGCTCTAGGGACAGAGAATGTTATGTTCTTCTAACATGCTTTCTGATCCTCAAAAGGAAGTTTCCTGAATTTCATTATGACCTCCTTAAGAGCATTCCTCCAGTGCACTGAATACAAACACCCATCTCATGGCCGAAGCATCCCCAGTAGAGGTGCTGCTAGCCTAGACAATTAGGCCTGATTTGCTGCTGAATAATCATATTATCAGCGCCCAGAGAAATGTATTGTAGCAGCACTTCTTGTTTTAAAACCAACCATGCAAGTAAGGAAATTTTGCCTTGGAAGAGCTGATAGCAGGATCAATGTCTTTTGCATAAAGTTAAATCCACTGATAATGTTTAACTCTCGTGTGCTGTCTGAGAAAATTAAGTTCTCCCCACGTATCATTTTAATGAAGATGATGGGCTTAGTATTATAGAAGGGAAGAGATCTTTACATAACAGGCACCTGGCAAAGCACATATCCATTGTCATTTACAGGCGTTATCCTAACGGAAAAGAACTACTCCAAATGGCATGTAATTAGAGAAGAAGGATGTAGTGCCTAACCAGTCATTACTGTAACAGAAATTTGCCGTACCGTGTGATTAACCTAAGAAAGGCAGGATGATGATCTCACCATGTCTGCTCTTGTCTCCTGGCTATCAGAAAACATAATGTGAATAAAGGCTGGCAGCTGAAACAGCTATTGCTGTGGCTTTTTTTTTTTTAAGAAAAAAAAAAAACCCAACAGTTAAAAATATCTTGCCTTCTTCCTGCTGCCACCTCAGCAGTTGCTTCCTGCTTTTTCACGTTGTCACTTTGCTCTGCTGTTGTCTGTCATTGACAATAAGAGCAGCAAAAAGAACAAAATAATCTTAGTAAACCGCCTCCTGCTAAACACCTTCTCAAAAAAACACGAGAGGAGGCACCATGTGCTGGGCCACTTTCTGTCTGATGTATTGAGCCTCTGCAGGAAACCAAATGGCTGCAGGTTGGAGGCCTTCGCTGTTCAGGGATAAAAATCGGAGCAATTCTGTGGTATCTTCACAATGCTGGTAAATGCTCTTTTGAGGGCAATGACTCAAACCTGTATGATCAGCTAAGGACTCTAACCTGCTCACCTCAGCCACTGAAGCTTTCAGTATGACTTCAGTGAGACCATTACATGGAAGGATCTCATCTCTGTCTCAGATTCTTCTTTTTTTTTTTTTTTTCACTTGAGGCTACACACTTTATTTTGTTGAACGTTGACCCTGCTGGAATTGGACGAAACCAGAGATCAATGCTTCATTCGTTATTTTTTTAACTGATTAAGTACTGCATGTGGGACATGGGGAAACTGGGATGTGCTAACCGAGCGGGGACAGGATGACACACGCTAAATGGCACCTTGCAAAGCCAGGAAAACCATCACCTGTACTGCAGGTAATCAGCCACACCATTGTTCTTTATATCCAGAAATGGTGGAACAGCCTAATGGTGTACAAAGCACTGTAGGCACGTGAGGGCTTCCAGTCACCTGACTCTAATGAAGGTCAATGCTAGATATGAACATTTTGGTAAAATATTACACCTATAAACCACAGCATGTCTTCTTTGGTCTCCACCCAGTGCTGACAGAAGGTGTTGAAAGACACATCTGAGAAATCTTCTAGATGACAGCGACTGCCACTGTGGCAGATCTGATCAGGTAAAATTGAGAAAAACCTGCTGTTCTGGCTCTTGCCTTGAGCAAAAGGAGGTGCTGGCACTGACACCAACTCAGCGGTGGTAAAAATCAACCCATCAAATCTTACATCGCTCACTTGGAGTCCTGAAATTCACTATACAGCCAGAGAGCTCCTCAGGATAAGATCTTAAGTCTGCTCCATCCACCCCTTACATGTGCTTGAACAGAGAGACTGCAGTGCTTCCTCTGGGTGAAGAGGCCAACTCAGTCACCAAGTCGCTCTCTCAACACCTCCACTTTCCTGCGGCATAGAAAAACACCAACAGCTGTGCTGTATGACGGCGTATTTTAGGAACAACTCATTATTTGCAGTCTATCCCACAGGTGTCTGATAGCGATAGCTTTTTAGAGTTGCCCTTGCAGGCAGCCCAGGTGTATAAAAATCACTCAATGCTAACAATTGCAGGAACCATCCTCACTTCTGTTAGAATTGTTTCCTAACAATGGCTTATTCAAAACCTGTGTTTTTATCCATAGACTCAATGTGCTTCTATCCTTCCAGCCCCAATAAAGGGGAGCTAAGGTACCCAACTGTCTGCAGCATTTTATACTATGCTTTAAACATGATTTTCACAGGCTTAAGAATAATTACATTCTCTGCTTCTGAATTCTTAAAAATCTCAGTGCTCTTAAAAAAATCCTTATTTACTGTCTGAGACCTGGGAAGTCCCATCTGTGTTAGAATCAAACTAAATCCAGAAACACTCCCCCAAGACAGACAATATTTAAGATATAGCAATGCAAAAATCTGGAGGCTAGTTCAATAAAACATGCTGGAAACAGAGCCACAGCATGTCTTGTTCTGTAAACCCTCTCAAACCTAATAATAGTATTGGGAGTCACTTACTGGCGGTGTTATATGCCAAAGCTTTGCCTGCTGCAGTATGGCACAGCTGTATCCATACCCTGGACCTCTGCCTTATCCATGCCAGACGTTCAATCTGGTCTGTACCCTGGAACTCTGCAAGGCCATGATGGCTTATACCAGGCTAATGTGACATTCCCACTCCTATCAAAGGGAGCTAGAGTTTAAGATTTACACTGACCCTATTGCTGGGGATATCTCTTCTCCTCATTTCTTCTACATTAAAGATAGGCATATTTAAATTTATCAGGTGACTGAAGCAACTGAAGCACACTGTGATGGAGACAGTGGTAAAAAACATTAACTTTGACTTGAACCACTGTCCTTCAGGATGATTGCCAAATTGCTTAATGAGCATAATTAGCATTAATTAAAATGACAGCTCAAACAAGACATATCACATCTGAGTTTAACAGTCTCAGCTTTACTGAAACTGGCTGCCTCCACCACCTGGCCAAGCCCAAACCAGACAGCCCCACGGGCAGCATGACTGGCACTCACAACAGCAGCTATCACTCCAGCTCACCTTCCAGCTTCTCAAGCTACACACAGCAAGCAAAGCATGCCCTCAAGCAAAGCATGCCCCCCCCAAATTCAAAAAGAGATTTGGCAGCCCCAAGGAATTACTGAGTTTATCACCAAATGCCCAGCACCTCCTATCAGGCTACACTCTTTACTCCCCTTTGGAGCACTTTTAGCTGCCCTTGCTGGAGCTGCCAGCATATTTAATCTGCAAATCTTAGAAGTGATCTGAGGTCAGGTTATACCTTGCTAGAGCACAGCTGTGAGCGAGTGGGGCTGTGAGATAGCTTTGTCCTTGTTTCTAAGTCAGCTGGAGTGGAAGCTGGCAGGGTGTGAAAAAGGATCATTCGCAGCTTAGGGTTTAATTACTGGACTCGCACTGAACATCAATGCCTCATGCACAGAGGCATACTTGAAAGAGCAAGAAAACACATGGCAACCTTGGAGCCAGTACGAAAATCCAGACAAGATGGTTTATATCCACACAAGACCTTCTTGAAGATAAGTACTAGATACTTCAACCAGTCATCTGACAGCTGTGAATGCACAGTAGGCTTCCTACCACAATTTATTTTTATTGACATCCTATTTATGGATACAATTTATATTACCAAAAAGTATGCATACTTACGTGATTGCAGGCAGACATACACATACATATAAACTTTGATATATGCTAACATAAAGATAGTCATCTAGCCTAATCTGGGTGATTAAAGCCAGGCACTGAAATCAAAGAAGTCTGATGCTCAAAAATGCTGAATAATCAGAAATACCATCAAAGCCAGTAGCATTCAAAAGTTCCTCAATATTTTTGAAAACAATTTCTTTTCTTCCAGTTCTTATCAAGAAACGCCAGAAGGCTGTGACATACTCTGCTGTTTTGTTGGATGCTACATATGAGCCTAGAGATACTAAATATTCATTGCTTAAGCAGGCAAGATACTAAACTGAGGTAGGAACTGGTATATTTTCTGCCTCTTCCTTAGAAGCTAACACAGCTGAAGATCACAGAGAAAACTATGCAACAGTCAGTGTCTAATGCCAATGATTTAACTACAGAACACTCATCTCCTACATATCATCATCTACTACTAAAACCTGTGTAATCATGAGCACAGCAATCTGGCTTTAGTGACCCACCTCTGCAACATCACCAGAAAAATACTCAAATGGGTGTCTCCCCCTGCTAGATTACTGCCATATAGCAAGTTCTGAATCTATAAAGAGGGAGAGCAGACTGGTACTTCTGTTAAAGAAAAAGCCAGAAAAACAAACAAGTGTACAGAATATGCTGCTTCTAGCATTTGCGAAGAAAAAACCCCAAACCCACAAAGCCACCACCTTAAAGCTGAGTAAGCAAAGGATGTTACAGACCTAGGAATGCCATCCACCCAAGAAAAGTACTTGCAAACGCTGCAGATCTGCAAGTGTTCACACACGGAGATAAGCAGTTTTGGAAGGGGCTCTGTTAATGCTCTTGCTCTTCAGAAAGCTCAGGCAGGTCATGGGATCAGATGGGATATGAACGTAGGTCAAGTGAGAAGTCTAAACAGTCTAACCAGGGCAGCAGTCAATGAGATACAGAGCCAGCAACTCTACTCAATTGTCTTTTCTTCTTCTTACACATTAATTGCTTCTCTTGTAGAGATCAAGTCTTGCAACTTGTTCTGAAAGACCTTTCCTATAAACCCGCAGCCTGTGTGCTTAAGCAAGGGGACTCAGAGGCAACCAAGAACAAACAGAAGAAGTATGTGGACAGAGGCAGATTGGGTCAGAGGACCAAGTAAGTCCAGACTACAGAGCTATGAAACTAAAAGCAATTGATCAAGTATTCATTGTATAACCATATGATCAAATGCCCAGGCCACACTCCAAGAAACTTGGCTGTCAGTAAGGTGACAAGCCTGCACCTTCATCCCTGCTCAGCTGCTGGTGAGCACAGTCCAGGTAATTACTATAGCCTGATTTTCATTCTCTCAGCTTTCTTCACTCTGCTCCCTAATTTGTTTATTAACAACCCTAAACCACAGGTATGGGCAGCCACAGGGAAACTGTTGGGTTTGTTCTATTCCAAGTGGACAGGAGAAAAACATTTTTGCAAATGCAGACTGCCATAGGAGGCGGTTTGAGAGAGACAGATGCTTGGTTACCACTGCAGATGGGCTGGAAAATCCCCCATTACCACTTCAAAACCCTCATCCTTTTCCTTGCCCAGGATGACAGAAAACACTTTTTCCCCCCCTCATGTGTGTGGGCTTTGCCCTTTATTTTAAGGGAAAACCTGCAATATCTGGAAATTCATTAGCCCCCAACCTTCTCTCTGGACAGCAGCTAGGTGAAATGGCTCAGTTGTTGAATTTCAAGGTTAGCATGCCTCAGTTTCTCCCACAAAACTAGAGTGTTAATGCTGATCTTAGGGACACAAACCTTCTCCCATGTGAACTCAGTAACTTCATTCCATTTATGAGGCTGACAGATCTTTACAACTGCTGATAGAATTCTGTCCAGGTAACGAGGCAGGAAAAGACAAGGGGTGAAGGGGAGACCTGCTATTTCAGAAAACAAATGAGGATGTGCAGGGTAAAGTAAGTTCGTTGGTTCTCGTGACAGAGAAATTTTTGGCCCCCCGCCTCCTGGACCTGGGCTTGAATGCTCCTGCAGCACTGATTCCCCATCTGCCTCTTACTGTGTGCTCCTTGCCAGACCATTTCACAGCTTCATATAGCTCAAGGCCAGGAAATTTGTCATAAATGTATGTTTTAAAATAATCTTTTGCACCACGGTATAGCATCGTTTTTGAAAGACAGTTTTAATACTGCTTAAGTACTTGTGGTGTTGACCACGTTCCTACGTCTTGCTACCTCATGTCGCATGCTGAACTTGAACATTGTAAGCATTGTTCTGTCTTTCTAAGCTTCTGAAGAGTATTTTTCCCCATTTCCTGATTTTCTTTTTTTTTGGTAATCTATTAGATCTCTTAATGGTTGATCAAACACTATTCAGAAAGCTGCTCTGTGATCATAACAGAAAGTATTTTTCTGTGTATTGGGAAATAATAATAATAATAAAAAAGGAAAACAAATAGACTAAATAGACTTAACTAAAAACAAATGTGTACATGCATAAAGACTGCCCTCTTTTTCAGTCAGAAACAGGAAACCCTCTCAAGAAAGGCAGAATTAGTCAGGAAGTGTATATAACCAATTAACCATTCCAGCAGTCAAGAGTGAAGCAGTTAAAATAAAAACCAGGTGACTACAAGAGATTTATCCCAGCTAAATTCTGGTCACAGAGGTCAGCTCAAGAGCCCATGGATGAAATTTCACAAGCAAAACACAAAGTCAGCCTTCAAGAGGGGAGAGATGGAAAAATACTGCATTAATTCAAGGAGCAATATATATATTGTCATATGCATTTCTTCTTCAAAATACTCTCCAAAACTTGGGTCTAACCCAAACCACCTCTAATCATGTCTCTAACTCCACGGTGCAAAAGCTTAGTGAGAGCCATCATATGGTCTGCTACAAAACAGGCACTTTTACATGCATGCTTCCATGCAAGATATGAGATGCTAAACCATTAACCCAGCCAGAAAAAAGGTTCAAAGAAGCATCAGGAAGACTGCAGGAAGCAATCAGAACAGTCCTTTCTGCAATTAGACAGAAGAACCGAGAAGGTCGTGACAAGACCTGCTCGGTGTCTTTTTCTCTGCAAATTTTCTACCACTCTGGTCTTTCTTAAATTCAATGACAGAAAGCTATTGCAACAAACAATTGCACAGGAAACTTTGGGTTTGGAACCTTCTGCTCAGCTCACTGCATCAAGCACACTGGATAGGGGTTCCAGACTTGCAGAAGTCCTGGTACAATCAGGACTCTCGAGAGTTCATTATCGTCATTATCCACTGTTCAGGGTGCACCACTGCTCTGTTCACTGTTCAAGCCAGTAGCATTTCAGGACCATCACTAAAGACTGTAGGGGACAAGGATTTCAAAATGCACAAGGATTTCAAAATGGCTGCTGAAGTATCACAGCTGAATATTCCATCCATTCATCTCTACCTCATCTGCTCTACATTCACTATGAATCAGCGAAGACAGGATGACTGAAAGGACGATGTTGTTTGGCTTCCTGTCAGAATGGCAACTATGTTGTTTGGAACAATTTCATATTAATTTAATAACTCTGGTTATATATGTCTGGTAAAAGGCCAAATTTATACTTCATATGAACTATAGCAGGTCCATTAATGGGGTTTGCATCAAAGGAATTACAACCTTTAACTTCAAGATCAAATTTCACCCATCTAATTAAGTTTCTTTTTCTGAGCAGCATGTTAGCTACTGACTCTGATGTGATTTCTACAATAACAGGTGTGGCTTTGATCGCCAACTAATTGAACTTGTGGTCACTAAAGACTAATTTGATTGCTGAAATTGAGATTATAAATCACACTGAAAAAAAAGAAAGGTTTCAACAGACAAATATGAGACAACCTGAGGCTGAGTAGGTGGGATTCATTAGTCATCAGAAGGCAGGCTCTGCTCATGAAGGAACAGTACCACATGGCTTGTGTTGGAGCATCCACACAGATGGAAGTGATGAGTAACAGCAAATAACACTTATTTTACAGAGCTCACTACTAGGGATCATAGTATTAGAAATGTAATGTAATGGAAGCTTGTTTTCTTGGTAGATACTTAAAACTATTATTAGCTTTGTTGCATCCTTTTACTTCACTTTTCTTCTCCCAAAGCTTTTTGAGGAGCAGCTCAGACATTGCGTGGGCTTTCTCCTTGTCATCTGCATGTTTGAGTTGGCTGCTGGTAGGAAGCTCTGCTCATATTCCTACAGGCATGCCAATGTGGATACAGCAGACACAAAGAAATAGCCTGCATGCAGTAATCTAGCTAAAAAAACCAAAAATCACCCCCCCCAAAAAAACCCCAAAACAAACCAAAACAACAACCCCAAACCCCCCCAAAAAACCAAAACAAAACAGGGTGCTATCTTATTAATACATTCAGACCATGCATCTTCTTGTTGGGAGCAAGTGTGAGTGTGCTTATTGACCATTTCTTTGGCAGGCCTCCTCCCACCTTCCTGTCCCCTCCAGCATGGAAAACTGTAATTCTAAAATAGGTCATTTTATTATGAAAATATGTTTTCCAAGCAATATTCCCCTGAGGCCCTTCATATTAAGAGCATCCTTTGAACTGGATAAATACTGTTCTCCTCTTTCCCAATGTCATCTGCACATGTCTGTGTGATAATGGCCAAACATGGTCCAGCTGGAAGCAATTCTCAAATAGACCATTTAATAGAAAAGAATTTCTGAGGGAAGGCTCCCAGGCCTTATAGGATATTATCTGATTTTACTGCACTGTGGCCCCATGACTTGAAGTTTGCATTGTTCCCTGTAAGTTGATGTGAACACTGAACCCAGACAGGAGGTAAAGACCCCTCTTCTCACCAAAGGCAAGACCATCTCTGTTAGTTTCTATGCCTGCTATATGCAGGAGGAAACTGTTTGTCCCTTCCCCTTCCATCAAGCTAATTGAGACTCAAACAACCAATAAAGGCTGGATTAATTCCCAAGTGCCAAAAGCACAAGCAGCTAAATTAATGAAGCTAATCCTTTTGTAATACCCATTTGTTAAAACTTTTGTCTGCATCTCCTGATGGAGCTTGCTTGACTTGAAAGCTCCAAAATGAATGAACAGCTTTTATTCCTCAGTCATAGTCTGCATGCATTTTTAGCACATGGCCAAAACCACAGGCTGAATTTAGCTGATGATCCCTATGTTCTCAGGCATGAGATAACAGCACAAATTCTGCACAGTCTTGACCCAAAGTCATCACATGCTGGTATGGTCTTCCAAGTCTAATCAGCTCTTGGCTGAGACACATGAAAGCACATTTGCAGTCACTAATGCTTGTGCTTATGGCATGAACAGAGGTTTATCTGAAGAACTGGACAGCAGGCAGGGTCCTGAAACCTGGTCACTTTATTCTGCCATACCATGGACTTGAGATGGCCCGTTGAAATGCCACTTGCCCTTTCTGTGAAAATGTCTTTGGTGCTGCAACTAAGAATTGTCAAATGTTACCACAGCTGAATTTGCAGCTGGGATACCTGTCCCTACGGACTAAATGGAAACTGTATTTTATTTTTATACAGCACTGGAACAACAGATCTTGTAAAGCTACTGTTTAGCTTGAGCAGAAATGTGTGTTCTCAAACTCATGCAAACCTCCATAGCCTCTTTACTGGCTTTTAACAGATATTCCCAAATTATTAACCTCGAGGGCAGGATTAACATATTTTAATAAACACGGAGATGCTGTGGTATGCTGCAGTATTATAAAGAGTTGTGAAATTCTGTCATCTTGTTTCCATACAGCTCTTCTCAAGAGCATTATCTTTCTGACAAGTATTTCATCACATTACTTCTACCGCTTACCACATTCCTCAGCAAGCTTATTGTATTTCATAATTTTCCTAATGATTCATCTCAAGCTTAATCTTTCAACTGTGTGAAGTTTTTTCATGAAAGTGATGCTTCAGAGGAAGGAGAGTGACATGAATGAAAGTGACCCTTTAGTTTATTAAATACTAAGGGGTGATCATCCTTCAACATTTTCTAGCCAAAGCACTAGCTAACTCCAACAGCCAGACTGCTTCTAGGAGAGCTGAGCTGGGAAGATTTATAGGACTTTTACACCTCTCTGCTTTCTGAAGTTGGGACCTGGTGATACCTAATTCATTTCTCTGTGCCCAAAGGCCATCCTAAAACTGCTCTGAAGTGTAGCTCCAGCAGTCTAAGAAAACGGGGGCTTGCTAAAATGCAAGTGCTCTGTCCACATCATCTTCTTTGATAGAAGATTTCTTATCTAGTCCATTATACCAACTTTCCAGATTTGCTCTGTTGTTTGATCCTGTTTTTGGCAAAATTCCACAGTCAGAGTCCTCGGGTCCTATGGAAGGGGAGGGACTGTTCCCTGAGCACTCAGCAGACAAGCTACTTTTTCAACTAAGGTCTCACTGGCAGCACACCAGAGGTAAAGTACCAGTTCTTCACCACTCCAGGACTTCAAAATGTTTTACAGTTTCTTTACTATGACAAAATGACTGCCTGAGAGTAGAAAATCCCTTTCAGTCAGGCTGGCTTTCAGTTAAGGGACTCTGCTCACCCCAAAGCTGCCAGACACAACATTTCCCTGACCAGAGAAACCACACAACAGCTCTACCTGCTACCAACAGGAACACTCATCTTTTCCCAAACCCATGTAAAATCAAATCAGTAAGCAGTCTACTGTTCGATTTCCTTCTCTGTTTCACCCAGGAAAGGAAGAATCCATCCATCTGAAACTTCTGTCTAGCCACGTAATTTTTTTTTTTCCCCACATAAATGTTAATGAATTGACTCCTGTTGATCAAATGTAAGGTAAACATCAGATCCTTTGTTATCCTGTGTTGGAAATTCCTGCTGTTTCCATGATAACATCTTGACTGATTTTCTCAGCTTTCTAGTCATTATTGCATGGAACAGCAGGTGTAGTCTTGCATGTAAAAAGGGGTCCTGGAGTCACTGGAAAATTTCTGAATTAATTCTTCACTGACTTCACTGTCATCAATTCAGATAAGCCATTGCTTTTTATAGTATCCTTTTAAGATTAGTCATAATGTAGCATAGTATTCATGCCCTCTATTTGAAGTTGTTGGGGTTTTGGCATGAAAAACAGTAAAAATAATTGCGCAGTTCCTTGTTTCATTTTGCCTTTTTTTTTTTTTTTTTTTTCTTTTCTTTTTGAATTCCATTTTAAAAAATGAGCTTTTTGGTTGTTTGCACATTAGCATCACTGGGAAAGAGATTTTCATCACTAGACAGCAATCTGAGATGCTGATCACATTACCCAATATTTGTTTAACTTTCTCCAAAAGAAGAAGAAAGCCACATGTGCACGTAGAAAGCCATCCTCTTTTTCAGGACTAAGTACCAACTGGTGATAATTGCATGATGATTTTGAAGAGCTGACAATATTAATTACCACCACTGAGCTACGGCAGAATTTCAAGATACAGATAGATGTCACAGAGAGAATTCAAGCAAACATTGATTACTTCTAAAAATCTTTAGAAACACTTTTCCATTTAGCAGAAAAAAAAAAAAAGAAAAAAAGTCAGAAAGAGGGCAAATAGTAAGATATGCCTGAATGTTTGGTCACTACATTCTGCTTATGTTTGGTATATGTTTTTTTTTCAAACAACAAGAATACTTCTGGTTGCAGGCAATGTTCAAGCAACCTTTCCTACACTAGTTACTTCAGTCCTAATCTATGCTTTAGTTGAACAAATACATAGTTGTAGCTGACTGAAGCACTAAGATAGCTTTATTAGCTCTTGCCAGAATTTGCCAGACTACAGTGCTTCAGGAAACACTGCCCTTACCCCCATTTGTGTGTGCATTAATGTGTAGGCACACAAATGAGAGGACGTAAGTTATTCCTATTAACTCTGACCAATCCACAGACAATATGAATAATTTTACACTTAGCAATGCTGCTGCTCTCCAGAACATAAGGTCACCGGACCACAGCGAAGATTACTGTCTAGCAATATGCTTCATATCTACATCATAGTTGAGTTTGTTTCCTTAGTGGTGACTGTGAGGGTTGCATTGAGGCAATTGTTATCATTTGCCAAGCGATACAAGCTTCTTGTCTCGGCTCAGAGCTGGTCTCCCCATGTTAGATACAGATACTAATAGTACGTAGAGATGCTGATACCACAGATACTAATAGTTTAACAAAGCACTGGGGTGTCTGTTTGTCTCCCCCTTGATTAATTCCCTCTTGTTCTTCTAAGAAAACTACTGTCAGAGGGAGGGAAACAAGCAAACTCAACTGTTAGTACAACATTTTACTAATGTATAATATATAAAAAAATATAAACACAAAAAGTAAAAAATAAACAGTAGAAGTAATGGGTGTTGCTAACACTTACAGTCACAGATATAACAGATACATGGCATTTCTGGATCATTCAATACATAACTGTACCTTCGTGGATGTCTGGTTGATATTGGCTATGGTAATAGCTTTCATACCCAACAGCAAGTTTTGTTACACAGGATCATGAAGTCAGAAATGGGGGGGGAGGGGGACAGGGGAAAGAATTCCATATCTGTCCTCTGTGGACACATAGGTAGCACCCTTCTACCACAACTCATCGTAATATTTGTTGGCATTCTTCCCTCAACTTAATTACTTTCCTCATGTACATGTGTCCACTGACAGAGGACAAATAGGGACAAAGTGGTATTAAGGCTGATTCCTGGTCATCTGGTGCCTACCTTTCCCTTCACCTCTCTCCTCCACATCCCACATGGAGTTCCAAGGGTTGGCATTGCATTTTTTCCCCTACTTACTCAGCAGCATGCTGACACCTCTACCCTTTAGGATCTGCTGCCAGTTTACAAATGTGAACTCTTAGCCACGGACTCCCAAGAGACAAATCACTCAACGTTAATAAGTAACTGATCATGTGTGATTAAATTTTTAATCGGTACCAGCCTTTGTTTCTATAGAACTGTCACCGAGTTCAAAGTCCATGTATATAATAAAACAGATATATGTAGACCTATTTTTACTATTTGCAAGAGTAAACTGTACTCAGATATGCTCTCAAAAGGTTTTCCTACTGGACAGTCATTTAATTTAATTCAGAACATGTCCAGAACTTGTTTTCCCCCAGTAAAATTACCAATCTGTCTTTTTTTGTTCTCTCAAAAAGGTTATGTTTACCTAAATGATCCAATGTGTAAGACCAAGTATGGGATCAGTTTAGACATCTTGTCACATAGGACTGAGGCTTACAATGAGGGCACCAAATTCATACCCGAGGTTAATACAGAAACAACTCTGGGTGGCTTTTGTTACATTTCTAACCCACCATAATAATATGAGAATACTGCCAGTAATATCACAACTAATTTTAAACAATTTTGTGCTAATAGAACCAGTTCATAACACAGTACAGCAGTTATGAAAGTTTTATCAGCTATGAAGTCGATACATACCCTTAGATAATGTTACCTCTTAATCCAGGATTGCTCTTAAATCCACAAAGGCATCAGATTTAGCCTACATCCTAACTGTGCCTTTAATGTGGGAGTTATAAATTAAGAAGTGATGTGCTGCTAGAAGCGCAATCATGAGTTATGAAATGTCACTCTGTAGCTGTGAGACTGGAAGCAGCTTGCTGGTACTCCTACATCAGTGACGGTTTCACAAATTGGAGGCAGGATGTTGTTCTCCTTAGCTCTGTCTGCATTTGACAGAGGGAGTTTATGTTGTTAAAAATAGAGGTGGCGGCAACAGCTGCAGGACCCGAATCTGACAAGTATTACTACTGCCAACATATTTTGCTAAAGAAATCTAACTCTAACCTAGCACTTTCTGGACAGACTTCAGCAAGTCTGAGACTCAAAAATACTATCTTCTGTCTGTCTGTCCTGGCCCTGCAGGATTAATTAACAGCCACTAATCTGAATGCTGGGCTAACCCTGGACAGACATCATAACTCAGAAATTTATAACTTTCGGGACCAGCCACCCTATAGAAACATACACACGCTCTTCTGATTGTGAAAGGAATTGAACAGAAGGTGCGACCTTGAAAAGAGAAAGCCTACGTTGAAAAAAACTCAGATGTCCCCTAATTTGGGGTGCAGAAGCTCAGTTTGAATGGGTGAGGGAAAAGACACCTCTCAGGTAATAAATAACATTTCAAAATTTCATATATACAATTGTATAAACAATTGATAAACAATTCCTAAGATGTTGACAACACCTGTAGAAAATTCACCATAATTCTAGAGCTCAGTGGTACTTTATTCAATCAGATGTGATATCTGAACTCTAATGACTTTTCAGACCTTTTAAGGGTCCATCACTATTTATACTTAGTGATATCTTCTGAAGAGACATTCTCAGGGACTTGTAATGAAAAAACCTTCATGAAATTCAAGAATGCTCATTGTCCTAACATTTAAGTCATTACACAATCAGAACATACTTCCCTTAATTCTAGCACTTTGAAGACAATTAGATAATTCTAAAGGCTGAAACCTGGTATCTTAATTCATGCAAACCAACCTTACTTACAAGCATCATCACATCACTTACTGCATGGGATGGTCTGCATGTACAGATCTTTAACTTTTGGACCCTACATCACCCTCCCTCACTGTGCATTAAGCTTGTAGACAGGTTAAGTCAAGGTAGTTACTAACACACACCCCCAGAAACAAGAAAGCCCCAAACCAAACGAGTCCATTTCAAAGAACTTTATTTTGTATTATCTCCCATAGCAGGTGCTTTCAGACTACTCAATCTCATCCTTTCATAGAGATGCTACATGCTACTGCAACAACTGAGAATATCCTGTCAAAAACACCTACCTCTGGCCCGTACTTTCAGACACTGTTCTTTCTAGAGAGAGCTATAAATCCCGGCTTAAGAATACTTCAGACCAAGGAAAACTTACAACATTCAAGCTCAAGACTTGCAACATAATGAAACTGTATGTGTTAGCCTACACATTATACCCAGTAGTGGTATTTACAGTTCTCCAAGACAGGAAAGCAATTCTCTTTCTCTCTCACCAACACTTGGAGGCACAGCTGAACAAAAGCAGATACAAAAATAAGTCACTGCAGTGGGCACTTGTTGTTTTCAGTTTGTATGTTACTAGGTATAACTTCTCCTCCAGTAAACTTCAAATAACTTTAAGGTCACCTAGAGCACTATTAAGAAGAAGACAGACTTTTCAGGATTAAGGTCCCAGGAAAAGAAACTCTGGACTTCTAGAGGACACCAGAGGTCTGTTCCGATTCCCAAGCTGCAGACTCCCTAGAACTGAAGTGACAGGAGGAGGGAAAAAAATCTCTTTAATATAGGCAGATCCAAAGTTATACATGTAGGGGCATTTAAACTAAATCTTCCTTACAGGACAGACAACCAGCTTCTGAGAAAACCCTGGCTCACAAGGAAATGCAAGGATCACTGCCTGTAACTAACTGAACAGCAGTTCCCACCGTGTAATCGTGGGAAAGAAAAGTTTGTACCGTTTGGTGAATAGACAGGGGAATACTGAGCACGAGCTTATTATCTCCACACGTGACATTAACAAGAGCCTTCCTGGAACCCACAGTGCAGCACCCGGTGGTCAGGGAGGACAGTGGTGGGGGCTCCGAGAAGACCAGCCCAGACTATTCTCCTGGGGAGCATCTGCATTCCAGGGAGAGACCACAGGAGTCAGGTCTATTTATCTCAGAGACAACGTTAAGTAGCTATTTAATTACTGCCCTTAAACACTTGAGCAGACAGAGATGATCTCAAACTAGATAGCTATTTAATCTGACAGACAAGATCCCGTAGCTGGAAGATGAAGTCAGAAGAGCTCAAAGTAGAAAAGAGATGGAAACGTTTAACAAAGAGATTAACAATTGGAGCCAATTATCCAGGAATGTAGTCAATTCCCATCGCTGGAAGTCATTAAATCAAAACTGTTTAAAGAGGCTGGTGGGCCAGACCATGGAATCACTGGGGAATAGCCTTTATAGTGCTTTATATTATGGAAGAGGTCAGACTATGGGATCATAACTCCTTATGACTCAAATAAATTCACCAGCAGCATTGTTGTCTTCCTTGAGAGAAAAAGAAGAATGAAGGAATAAAGCATTAATAAAGCCATGATCTGTACGGGGCACAATGAGGCTGAATGAGGACAACACAAGCCATAGACCAGGAGCTGGCAAGACCACAAGTAGTTTTGTCACCAACTTCAGCAGCATAAACAAAAGGCCCACGAAGGATGCCTTCCCAGCCACAAGGCCCCGATCCAGGTGGGTGGCGAAGCTCTCACACAGCAGGCATCACCTGGCCAGAGCTCACGGTGCGATGGTACTGGACCGCGACATCCCAGATCGAACCATCCTGCCCCTCCCGGCCCGGCGCCCCCAGAGCCCGCTGGGGAGTCCTAGGCCACGGAGACCCCCGCCCGGGGACACACCGGCACCCCCTCACCGCTCCGTCCGCCCGAATTCGCTCCGGGGAGGGCCCCGGGGACGCCCCCTCGCCCGGGCAGCGGAAGGCGGGGGGCTGGGGTTGCCTCCGGGGCACCTTCCGCGCTGCGACACCACGGGCACGTTGCCGTGGCGACCGCGCCGCGCATCCCCCCGGCCCGTCCCGGCGGTGGTGGGGGGCACCGAATCATTTTTCCTTCCTGCTTTTTAATTTTTTTTTCCTTAAGTTTTCCGCGCTTCCAGAGACCACGCGGGAGCCAAAGCCGCTTCCAAGCGCCGGTATAAACGAGCAGAGGCAGAAAGAGGCGCCTTCGGGGCTGGCCCAGCCCGGCCGCCCCCCACCCGCTGGGGAGCGCGACAGGGCTCGGCCCTTTGGGATGCGCTGCCCGGGCACAGCTCGGTCCGCCCGGCACCCCGCGCCGGGCAGGGCGGGGCGGTCCCCCCCGCCTCACCCCGGGCACCTGTCTACGCACCCACCCCGCTCCTCTCCGGCGCCGAATACACTCGCTGGCGTGTGCGTGTAGATGCTCACGATCCCCCCACCCCTTACCTCCACGGCGGCTCCCGGGGAGCCGCGGGCACACCGCCGCCGCGGGCAGGGATGACCTTGCGGAGAAATCCATCATCCGGGCAGGAAAACAAGCCCTTCCTCGGGGTGTGCGGCGGCAGGAGGGCGGGAGCGAGGAGGGCTCCACTCGAGCGGTCCTTCCCGCCGCGGGGGCAGGAGGGAGGCGGTTCGTGCCCTCTACAAGAGGCTCGGGCAGCCCGGCCCCGGCCAGGTTCCGCCGCCGCCCGGGCAGCTGCGGCTCCCCGCCGGCTCAGGGAGGCGGGGAGCGCCGGGGCTGCGGCGCCGGGCTCCCTCCACGGCCGCAGGGAGAGGCTCCCTCCACGGCCGCAGGGAGAGCGGGGCAGCTCCCGCGGGCAGCCCCCGGTCCCCGGGGAGGGCACCGCAGCACCTCCCGGCCGCGCTCGGAGCCCGCACCCCGCCCCGAGCCCTCCCAAACGCGGAGGGCGCGGGCACGTACCTGCTTCCAGGGAGACATTTCCCGCTGACGCCAGCCCCACCCCAGGCCTCGCCTGGCTTTTATAACCCGGGAGCTGCCGGCTCCTGTCCTGCAGCAAGGGCTGGGCAGGGGACCCTGGGCAGCCCCCCGGGAGGGCTCGCCAGTCCCACCAGAGCCCCCGGCTCGCTCTGCGTTGCCGCCTCTGCCAGCCGCTTCTCTCCAGCTCCTAAACCAAAACTACGAGCTTTAGCTGCTTCGCGGCAGATGAGCTAGAGCCTCACATCCCAAATCCACCAATTCCATCCACCTGTGTTGGTCTTGCATGTGTCCGCGGAGGAAGCGTGCCCACAGCCAGCCAGCGAGGCACCTCCCGAGCCCTCTGCCTGCCGGGAGGTACAGGTTTGCTTGGGGAATTGCAGTGTATGCAAATGCGCATCAGCTCTTGTCACGCTTTCAATTCAGATTGTTGGTTTTGATAGGCAAATTTAGCTTCCTGTATGAAGCACTGCCCTGTTTGCCTGGAAAAAAAAAAAAAAAAAAAAGAAAAAAAAGAAAAAGTAGATCCAAGCAGCAAAAGATATTTTGGCTTGGAACTCTTCAATTATCTGGAAATCTTTGATCTAATTTCGGTTTATTCCCACCACACTGGAATTTTATCTGTTCCTGCTGCAATCACAGGAAATGGTTCTGCAGTGCCCAGAGAGTCAAGTACAGGTTTTCAACTGGGAAGATTTTAACTCTTCTGCCATCCTTTAGGGATAAATAGGAGCAGGATTTCAAAGAGCTACAGGACAAGCTGTGAGAATTCTGTTGCAATATGGAAGAGGTTGGGGGGAAAAAAGAAGAGTTGACTAGGGGATCTAATAAAATAATTTTTATCTCTAATTGTCGAAGATATGAATGGATCATATTCCCTTGATCCATATGTATGGACCCATGATTTATTCACTGCTTTGCCAAACACCCTCAAGCTCAGTTATTGATCCTAAATCTCTTCAACTCGTGGGTTAAAGTGATTATGAAAAACATCTTCCGTTTCCTACCATAGCATATGTAATTTCTTGCCTAACGGTGGGCACTAAGATCAGCACATATTTATGTAATAGCCGTTCCTGAATGTGGCTTTCTGGCAGTTTTCTAACCACGGAAAATTTAAGAGACATTTTAAATAGTCACAGACAACAACCACTTTTTCACATGTGCCAAAACCTAATCAGCAGTACTCTTAAGAGCCTGAACATCCCAAGCATGAGGGAACCTCACTGGAAGGAGAGTGGAGAGAGCATCAGACTTTATCGGGAAAAGATTTATAGCACTAGCACATCCAAGGCTTACTGGTAGCTCTTTACTTTGTTCTCTTCACAATCTTGCTGCTTTTTTTTTTGTTGCTCTGGAGGGCTGAATAGAGCCTGGTCCTTACACTGCTCCTGTCTGAATCTGGAAGACAGGGTCAGGTTGGCAAACAGAGTCAGCATTCAACTCCTTTTCGTTATTCTGCTAAATGACCTATTTTTAAAGAAACGTTGCCAAACTTCCTAGAATTAATCCTGCTACCATTGACATTACTACAGTGGAACTTCCCCTTTTTTGATAAAGAAGGAGAAAGGCTAGATGATGCAATTTCCTTTTGTCTGCAATTGTACTTTTATGAAGGGATAGCCATCAGCACTTACAGACCTTGCTGCTGCAAGCACTTTGTGGGACCCCAGGGGCTGCTCAGCAAGGGACAATTACAGTTAGTGTTGTTTACATAAACTTTCATAAACATGAGATTCCTTATCTGTATTCTTAAGAGAGATCCCTTCTGTTAATAATACACCCTTTGCCCCAGATATAAAATCACAGTCTTGGCATTCATTTAATTAATTCTACAAGCTAGCCAAGCTTCTGGTATAGCTTTAATGTAGCTTTAACACCCTACAGCTATCTATTCCTTGCTTCATCTTTCCAGTGATGTCCAAGTCACTGAAAAATATTAAAGCTATTCCTTTCAACAGCAACCTTCCCTGTCCAGGAAGAAATGACTTGCCAGAGAAAGGTGAGGTTCAGGCTTGTTTCCAGGCAGACCTTATTTGTCTCTGAAACCATTTGCTAATTTCAGCTGCTTTAGTATTTACAGCTAATGCTTTCCTCTTCTGTGGAAACCAACTTTGAAATTAATTGAAGTGGAAACATGGTAGGATTTTCAAGTGCTTGTAAGAGAGGTGGTTGACAATCCAGCTTTGAAAGTCACAGCAATAAGAGTCATATACATTCAGCTGGAAAGACAGGGAAGCTTTTCTATGGGCTATTTTAGGGTTACTATTTTAGGGTTATTATTTTAGGGTTGTAAAGCACCTTCAGAGTACGTGGAGGACTCAGTCCAGAACTTGTGGGAAAGGAACAACGGTCATTCTGAGGCAAAAAAGATATGAATTGAGAGCATTTTGCTCTAGGCCCATCCATGCCCATGCAACTCAAAAGTAGTGCCCAAATGTTTCCTGCTGTGTTCAGGTAAAACTTTCTTCTGTCTGTACAGCATTACTGAAAATCCCCATGCTGCTCTCAGCAGTCATGTCTGAGCACCAAGTCTACTTATTATCATCTGATGGACAAGGAAATCCGAGAGGAAAGAAGGCAATAATATGACTGAAATACAGCTCAGCTAATAATTTTTTGTATGCTTTAGTTTCCAAGTGCAGTAATGATCTGGGAAAGCTGAGAAGAGGTATTGAAGAGACTCAGATCACTGCAGATCACTGGTTAAGGTGATGTACTCAGGGCATGGCTACTTTGTTTAAGAACTGTTCTCACGTACCTGTTTTTTCCCCTACGTCCTTCACTCTTTGCTGAACTACAGCCTACCATGGAACAGTTTCCTTTGGTACATCACAAAATAATGTTTTTTATGACCTCTAAACCATTTTCTAAACCCTGTTTTGAGCTCTGAAGTCTGCTGGCTGCTGTCCCTATAGTCTAAACAAGCCATCACATTTCAACACATCAGTGTGTCACCATATCAATGCAAACCAGAAATTTAGATTATTCTGATTTATTTATCTGAATTTTTAACCCACTTAATCACTTGTGAATCATGGCCAGTGTACTATTTTCCCATCCTTTTTTCGGCTTCAATCTCCTACTATATGCGTTTGTTTTATGTCAGTTTTTTGTAGGTCTTAAAACAGAAAGCCTTCATATAGAGGGCAGCACATAGATGGTTGCTTAGCTTTAAGCACCCTGCTTCACACTTTAAATAAAGTCAACACAACATGCTTATAATTAAGTGTATGTGTAGGTCTCAATAATATTGAGAAAAATAAAGAATTCAGCCTTTTTAACTTGCTAGGATTGACTGATATAAAAGCACAAATTTAACTGCAGAGAGTTTTATCTTTCAATATGTGTTAGACCAGAGCTCAGGGCAACAGGAGCCTGGATTTTCTAGGAGCTGCCAGAGTACAATTAACCATCAGAATGACAACGACACTTCTGCAGTGTCTTTGAAGACTCTTGTATTTTAGAATTTCACCTTCAAACTATATCACCATTTGGCTAAAAGAAAGAAAGTAAATTCTTTACTGTGGCTGAAAAAAATAGAGCTGAAGAATAGTGGTATAACATATTGAGATGTGCAGTTGGCCTAAACTAATGTAGTTTCGTTTACTTCATCAGTAATAGGCAAATTTATGTTGGTGTGGATCAGGCCTGTTGCTATTGCACTGCTCATGCCATATACCTCAAAGTATTTTGATATTTTGAGTTTTACTGACACTAATACCAAATTTAAATTGTGTAGAAGTCTTTTTTTTTTTTTTTTAATGCAACATTTTTCATGTCTTCTTTAGGAAAAGGACTTAAGAACTTAAGACTTAAGGACTTCAAAAAGTAAATTAAAGCGTAACTTTTTCTAGTTCAAGATTGAGTTGAAAAGGGCAATGAAGAGCAAATTCGTGAATACAGTAATTTAACATTTACACTTTTGTGAAGACACTTGCAACTTTACTTCCCATTGATGTGAAAAACAGGTGAATGACTGGGTGAATATGTTTCTTTGGGACTAGGAGCTGAGCCAAAAAAGGTGCAAGTCCTGTGGTATGATAGTTGCAGTTGACAGCTGTATCATTAGAGACAAATGTATCAAGGAAGAAAACTGTACCATACACAAGGTGACTTGATGCATGTGTTTTGTGATGATGCACTTTCCGTATAACCAGCAGGGCAGAGTAAATATTCATTCCACATGTTACACAGCATCTCTCTGTCTTAACCTCTCACATACCTAATGGGCTGTACTGGGCATCTCACAAATGGAAGCACTGTTTAGCCACAGTAATAACCCTCCTGGATCATTAGACTGGGACTGATAACACAGTTTATGGCTAGAAATTGCAGGTTCTGTTGGTCATAGTTCCCTTAAGAATGTTTCCCTTAAACATTATCGTCTTTATAAAGCTACTAATAAAAGAAACATAAAGAAAACTGCATGGATCAGATAGTATGTCATTGTGAGTGAACTCAGTATTTGGCGTGTTTTGCTGTTTCACGCTGGTTCTAAAACCCTAAGAATCCATAAGCTAGCTGCTGTACCTCAGGCATCCATGTCAAATTTCAGTTAAAAATATGTAAGAAAGTGAATTTTTACAGCATTGTGAAAATGTCTTTGACCCTCACCATGCACCTCTCAACAGCTTTTGCTTCTGACTGCTGTAAAGGTCCTTATGGGAACCTTAAACCACCCTAATACATACAGGAGGGACAGCACAGAAGGGCATAGGCAATCCTGGAGGTTCTTGGAGTGCATCAGCTTCTTCACCCAAGTGATAGAGAAGCCAAAGAGAAGAGGTATTCAGTGGACTTCATACTCAACAACAAGGAGAGGCTCGCTGAGGACGTGAAAGTCAAAGGCAGCAGTGACAATGAGATGGTGGAGTTTGGGACCCTGAAGGGAGGCAGGAGGGTAAAAAGCAAGCTCACAACCCTGGATATCAGGAGAGCAGACTTTGGCCTTGCTGAAGGTCTGGTTGCTAGAGTCCCATAGAATAATGCCCTAGAGGGAAGAGGAGCCCAAGAAAGCTGGTTAATACTGGAGCATCACCACCTGCAAGCTCAGGAGCAGTCTATCCCAGTGAGGAGGAAGTCATACAAGATTTCTGCATTAATGTTCAAGGAGCTCCTGGACAATCTCAGAGACAAAAAGAAAGCATACAGAGAGATGAAACAAGGACAGGTAACCTGAGACGAATATGGATACATCGCCAGAGCATTCAGGAGTGAAGTTAAGAAAGATCCTACTGGAGTTTAATCTGTCTAGGAATGTCAAGACAAGAAGAAGGGCTTCTATGGACACATAGGTAACCGAAGAAAGGCTAGGGAAAATGTGGACCCATTGCTGAATGAGATGGGGGACCTCTTTACACAGGACACAAAAATGGTGGTAAGAATGCCTTCTTTACCTCAGTCTTTATTAGCAAGACTGACCTTCAGAAATCCCATGTCCACCAGAAGAGGGGACCTCTGTAGCAGGGAAGACCTAGCATTGTGGACAAGGATTAGGTTAGGTAATACTTAAGCAGACTGGACATAGGCAAGTCCATGAACCCTGATGGGATGCCCTCAAAACTTGTAGACCTGGCTGATGTCATTGCAAGGTTACTCTCAATTATCCTCAAATAGTTATGGGAACAAGGACAAGTAGGTTGTGACTGGTGGCACACAGTCTAGTTGGAGGCCTGTAACCAGTGGTGTTCCCCAGAAGTTGATACTGGCTCCAGTCTTTGTTTAAGTTGTTCATCCATAAATTGGACGAAGAGACAGAGTACCTCCTCAACAATTTTGCTGATGACACAAAGATGGGAGGAGTGGCTGATACCTCAAGAGGGCTGTGCAGCCCTTCAGAAGGACCTTGGCAGCTTGGAGAGGTGGGCAGAGAAGAACTGTGTGAAGTTCAGCAAAGGCAAATGCAGGGTCCCTCACCTGGGGAAGAATAACCCCACACACCCGTACAGTCTGGGGGCTGACCTGCTATAAAGCAGCTCTGAAGAGAAGGACCTGGGGGTCCTGGTGGACAACAAGCTGTTTGTGAGCCAGCTGTGTGCCTTGTGCCCATGCAGCTCCTGGAGCAGGTCCAGTGGAGGGCAACAGATATGATTAGGGGACTGGAGCACCTCTCTCAGGAAAGGCTGAGTGAGTTTGGCCTGTTAAGCCTCAAGAAGAGACAACTGAATCTCATCAATGTATATGATTATCTGAAGGGAGGGTGTCAAGAGGATGGAGCCAGGCTCTTCTCGGTGGTGCTAAGCAAAAGGACAGGAGGCAATGGGCAGAAACCAATGCCCAGGAAGTTCCACCTGAACATGAGGAATAACTTTCCTGTGCAGGCGACAGTGCACTGGAATAGGTTGTCCAGAGAGGTTGTGGATTCTCCCTCACTAGGGATATTCAGGAATGATCTGGATGCAAGTCTGTACCATGTGCTTTAGAAGAATGCTGCTTGTGCAGGGCAGTTGGACCAGATGACCCCACTGGTGGTCCCTTCCAACCTTACCCATTCTCTGTGATTCTGTGTGAAGTCCATGAAGATGGAGGAAAACAATTTTCACTCTCATCTTCAAGAAGGTCAGGAAGAAGGACCCAGGCCAGTCAGTCTCACCTCAGTCCTTGGAATGTGATGGAGCAGCTAAACCTGAAAACTGTTTCCAGGCATGTGAAGGATCAGACAGTTGTCAGGAGCAGCCAACATGGTTTCACCAAGGGGAAGATGTGCTTGACCAACCCGATAAGCTTCTGTGGTGAAATGAGTGGCTTGGTAGATAAGGAGAGAATGGTGATTATTGTCTACCTACACTTCAGGAAGGATTTTGACACTGACTCCTCTTAGATCCTCATAGCATGAAATATGGGCTGGGTGGACAGTGAGCTGGATTAAACAGTGGCTGAACAGATGTGTCCAGAGGGTGGTGATCAGTGGTGAGGAGTCCAATTGTAGGCCAGTCACTGGTGTTATATACCAGGGGTGAACTCTGGGTTAATACTATTAAATATCCTTGTTCATGATCTGGATGATGGTGCAGAGTGTACCCCACTTTACTATGTGGCGCAGATCTAGTAGAGTGGCTGATGCACCAGAGGGTTGTGCTATCATCCAGAGGGATATCAGTGGGCTGGAGATTTGGATTGACAGGAACCTGAAGCATTTCAGCAAGGGGAAGTGCAGGGAGAGATAACCCCAAGCATTGGTATGTGCTGGGGCTGCCCATCTGGAAGGCAGCTTTGCTGTGGTGGTGACCAAGTACTGACACACTTGCCCAGAGAGGCTGTGGAGTCTCCGTCCTTGGAGGTATTCCAAAGCCATTTGGATGTGGTCCCAGGCAACTTGATCTAGGTGGCCCTGCTTGAACAGGGGAGTTGGACCAGATGACCTTCAGAGATCCCTTCTAGCCTCTAGTAGTCTGTGATTCTGTGATTCCTTTGTTATGATAGGAACCTTTGGTCAATGTGCTGTGACATTATGTTTTCACCCTTAAACTCTATGGAGTACAATCGGGTATGATTAATTTCCCATTCTGCTATTCCCATTTAACACATATTCTGTATATTCATTACTGTCTTTCTACATGTGAAACAGGCCACATAGAAAAATAACCTCCCTTCTCAACAAATTAAAACAAATGATTTGATGAGTCAGTAATTTATACTGTGTACCTCCTTTTATGTCAACAATACCAAGACCTGGAACAACACATAATCATAATGATTATAGACATAATGAGCTGATTTATTACGTAGTCACCACATGGTATTCTGGTGCATATTCAACTGTAATGATGTCAAACAATACGTCTGGAAAATCTATCTGCTCAGACAACCACTGCCTAGTGTGAACAATAAATTAAGCTAATGCAGTGTCAGATACGTGGGGGCTCTGGATTCAGAGCTCCATCTCTACTTAAATTATGTATGTATCAAAAACCTTTGACATTTTTAGAGTTTCAGGAAAAAAGAAAATCAGTCAGGGATTCTTTTCAGGAGTGGTTATGGGTGCTGAAGGTAAATGAAATACTTTTCCAATGCAGTTTGGTGACATGGGACCACTCTTGCAGTTTGTACATTTTCACTGAGTTTAAGAAACTGTTCTGGTTGTAAGTCTAGTTCTGCCTACTTCCTTGGATGTATAAAGTGTTATTCCAGAGAGGAACATCCTTTGACAGGGGTACTGCAGCTACTTTCGTACCTTCGCAGTTTGTTGCACGAGACAGCAACTTCTCCTCCTGCTACCAAAAGAACCATTCCCTGGACCACTACCAAAGCTGTTTATGGCTTACAGCTGCCTTCCCTACAACACGGATTTTTATGCTGATTCATGCAGCAGGTGAGATGAAAAGCAAACGTAGTAGGTGCTTCAAGGTGAGTAAATAAATGATGGATAGGCATAAGCATGAAGAATAAGTACCATGAACAGTAGAGATAAAAAGAACTGAAGATGAGCAGAGGCTCTTGTTTAAACACAAAGAATGTAAAAACCCCCCAAGAATAACTATATATATTATAGGTGTATATATAGCATATAGACATATAGAACTATATGCCCCAATAGAAAAAAATGTGTGGACTGAAATCACTTGTTAATACGATCTTGAGGCCTGTAAGTACTGCATTGGAACAGAAAGCCTTACATTAATTCCATGGAGCTGATAAAATAAAAAATCAGGTATTTCTGCTTCCTGCATGTATTCACTAATTTTCACCAGAATCCTACTGACATATGGTCTGAACTGTCTGTGATGCAACTGTTGCTTTGTAAAACAACGTTCCTAGTTCTCATCTTTGAATTTACCTGTGCATACATTATTCCTGAATTCTGTATAAAAGTATCTGATTTACTTCCTCTTGGCCATTCTTTGTGTTGTTGTACCTATCATCAGAATGTATCTATCAGTCATCTATCTATTACGTTGTTTTATCCAAAATAAGGAAGTCAAATCTTTACAGATTTTTTCGTTTTCATACATCATTTCATACATCATTCATACATACATTCATACATCATACATACATTCATACATCACTTGCCCAGGCATGGATCTAAAAACATTACTAGTATCAGAAACAGATAAAAGTTGATCTTTTGTCTGAATACAAAGAAATTATATCTTTGGCTGAAAAAGTTCAGCTGTAGCTCAGTTGTGTTTAGGGTAGAAACTGTTTCTAGAAGCTGAGCTTGATCTTTTGAAAAGTCTGTTTTGTATTTTTTTGCTCCTTTTCTTACCACAGAAGAAACTATTTCCACTTGTTCAAACCACTACAGTTTCTCAGGCCCTGTCCTCTGTTTCTCAGGGTTACTTTCTGTTTGAGCTTTCATGCAATGCTGTAAGCAGCTCAGTCCATTCACGCTGGACACCTTCATCTTCAGACTCAGCCAGCCCCATTCGGAGAGCTGCCCAAATGGACACAACTGCACCTTCCCAGAAGAGGCTTCACCACTGAGCTCACACTGCCTTAGTTTCATGCAAATGGCCAAGGTTTACCTGGGAGTTTCTCCCTTCCTCTTTGTCCTTATACCTCTTTCTGCTAGACTGATTTTCCACTCTTCCTTGGTTATTCTCCTTTTACACCCCTTCCTAGCTACAGGGATCATCACTAAGCATGAAGTACATGAATCATTCAAGCCAGGGCTGAACTGATCCACTGGGACATATAGGGGCCCCATTCTAGCACAAGAAGAAAAAGCATTTACCTGTCGGCTGTATGAAATAAAGTCAGGCACTATAGCTGACCAGACATCTTCACTTCATTGCCCATGGTGTAGAGGTAAAGTAAAAAAATGTTAATTCTTACGTTATACCTGACAAAAAGTCCCAAACAAAACAAAATAAAAAAAATCCCCACCATGTGTAAATCCTGTTATATTGGTCTCGGGAAGCATTGTACTAATAGTGGTGAAAACTCCTCAAATTCCAGAAAGATGTGATATTTTAGAAAATACACTGTCTAGAATACACAAGCCTGGCTCTGTCTTTCATTTATTCCCTCACTATAGTTATTTGCCATTCTTTTTAGTTGAAGACATGCTAATCTGTGTAGCTAAACAGTGTTAAGATCAGTGCTGTGTGTGTAGCCACAGGCACTTGCCAACACCATCAACAACCCTGAACCACCACCACGTTAAGAGCAAAACCCCCCCATTCAAAACTGTAAAGTAGAAACAATGGATGAGTGTCTGAGAAGCTGAATATTTTAGAGAAACTTTCTTAAAGATGCACTCATGGACCTCCCTACAGCCTAGAGACTAGTCACCAGAATATTTCCAATTGGCACAGAAATGTAAGTGTTTTGGAGCTGGAGGACTCCAAATGTCTCACTGTGCTTTTGGGTATGAATCTGTTCTAGGCTAACAAATGACTAAGGCTGGCTCAAGTGCTATATGAGAAAGACATAAATGGTGCAGTGGTTAGGGCACTGGATTCTGACATTATTTTCTATCCATTTGAGCATGATCATAGGTCTCCTTCATGATGTTAGTTGAACCCTTAGGGTCTTGGTTTTCTACTTTAAAGGATAGTTGCTCAGGAATAACAGAATTGGGAAATATTTGGAGCAAAGGAGAGAGCTCTCTGTAAAACAGGGCTGCCAGATTTTCAGGGACTTTTTTCTTCTTTGGCAAGTTTGCAGTGGAATAGGACATACTTGAGTACTGTGATCACCAGAGCTGACAGAGAGGACTCAGTCTAGGTTTGCTTTTTCAGGGCTATTGTGGGAAACAGCAAGAGGCAGGAAGACCAGTGGTGGCCCTGTCATCAGTCAGCTTTATACAAAATCTTCAGGTTTGATATTTGGGAATAGAAACTACCTGAAACCTGTATCATATAAAAAATGGTATTCAATGGATAGGAGCATTTGACAGGTTCTCTAGGGCTTCCCCACGAGGCACACGTGGAAGAAGCCAGGCAGCTCATGCTGAGGATCTCATGCATCTCTGTCCCATCAGTGCAGTTTGTTTTTCCCCATTCCTCCTGTGAAAGGTTGACTGATCTCCTTACCTGTGAATCCTAAGGTGCTAATGTCTACCATCTCCCAGGAAATAGAAATGTTAAAAGCAAAGTACTACAAGAGTGGCATGGTTTGGGTGTTATATTGAGAGAGTCTTTTTGACATTTCGAACAGCAGCCCTTTTAGCAGCCTTATGCCCTGGGGCTTTGCAAAGGGAAGTCACCCATTTGCCAAGACAGCAGAACAAGCATGACAAAGTCTGTCCTGCTGTGCTCTGGTGAAGTAGCTGCTGAGTATTATGGGATACATATTGACACTGTGTTCCCTTGTCAAATAGCACAGAACCGTTTCCTGCCTGACAAAACCCTCTGGACAGCCTAGTGGATTTCCCCCAATCTGGTTGCCAATTCCCCCAGTCTCATACCTCTAGAATGGCCACAAAATCCTCTTTCCTCTTACACCACCATTACACAGAAAGACAGGTCTCCACTCTATCACATTTCTCCATGCTCTCATTGGGAATGATCTCAGCCCTCATGCGATAGCACCTTTCACCCTTCCATATTTTTCCTATTTGTTTTAAATGGTTATGACTCAGTTGCCATTTTTTCCCTCCTGTGATGGCATCCTGATGGGATGACTCCAAAATCAGAGGCCTGGGACTAGTCCTGCCTTCCTGCTCATCATCAGATTCAGCTGGTATGAGATCCTGGATGTGGTCACTGAACAGGATGCCAAAGTAGTGAGAGTATAAGGCAAGTAAAAATCCTCTTTCCTCTATTGCTTCCATATCATAGATGAAAAACCAAAAAGTTCTCCGCTGTTATGGCCAGTGCTTTCTGTGGTTATATACATGAACATACAGACAGAAATAGGTAACATAGGCTAAGGTTTTCCATGCCTACATCCTCATGCTGTGTGACTGGTTGCTTCAAAGGTGCTGGACCTCCCCATTTTGTTTTAATGCCCAGTCCCCTAGATATAACCACGCTGGATTTGAATGCGCAAAGTACCTGTTTTTCCCGCCAGAGTGCTCTGAGCCAGCATCTTAATCAAAGTCAGGCCAAGTGGTGGTAATACTGTAAGAAGCAGTCATTATCAGTAAACTGAAATCAGTGAACCTCTGGCAATTTATAATGGATAAGATCTGCCTTTACCAAAAAGGCAAGACTTAAAGCTGATCTGAAAGGTATGGCAAGGCACAGCAATCCTCAGCAGTCATAAATCTGTCATAATGGGCTAAAGCTGAAAGCTCTGGGCTAAGTGGGCATCCCGGGGACTCACAGGGTGGCACTGCCAGATATAGAGGCCTCCTGGTTCCTGTAAAAACCCTGAGAGATGAAGCAGGTGGCTGTCACAAAGTAGTTGTGAAACTGCTCTCCTTTTACCGGGTACTAAGAGCTGTAAAGAGCAGGGAACAAGGTAGTGACATGAGCCAGGCTGGATCGTGGGAAGACGCACGGAAGTCCAGTCAGAAAAGATTCCTGGGTTTTCGAAACCAGTTGTAAATTAATTAACTCTCTCTCAGTGTTACCTTTTTGTAGTACTCAGAGAATGCATGTTTCTTACTTCCAGCAAAACATCATGCTTTTATGTCACTGGAATAACAAAAATTTTAAATTTGTAGGGGCCTCTTTAGGACTGCTCTTTGCCTAAGTACAAATCACAGTTCCTCATTACAAGGGGGGGGAAAGCATAAATATGACTTGACATTCTTATCACCTATCCATTTCCCAACTAAAAGATTTACTGTGTTGCTCTCTGGGAAACATTCTTGTGGTTAAGGGACTCATACAGAAAAACCCAGCTATGAGACAACCTTACGTGTCTGAGAGATGTAAGTCAAACTATAATAATCTCCATAAATCTATAGTATATTAACTGCCAGACTGCAAAGGATGGATAAGACTCTGCTATTTTTCACTTGACTTTGACATAACTACCATAAAAGCCATATAGTCCACAGAACACTGTGATGTTTGAGAGGCTTGTGGCCATTAAAATTTACTGGCTTACTATTCCAAGCAGAATATTTTAAGGCAGTGAATTCTTTGCTAATATCTCAGTGTAATTGAAAAATTGATTCGTGTGTGATTAATGTTATTTACAGCTGCAGTCATTGCAGATTTGCTCTACTTCCTTTTAACCTGCATGTATATGCAGAAGTACCCTGCTTCCAGGAGACACCAATATCCAGTTTCAGGAGTCACCACTGAGATTTTTTTTCCACTGGAATGTCCCCAGCTTTGTAAGAGTATGCAGTTACTTCACAATTTTCTGCTCCTCTCTGGAAAGGCTCATAGTGCTATTGACATAGCAGCCTGAGAACCCTCTTCAGCACAGAAAATTTGGCTGTGACTTGTTTTCAAGTGGCTTGTACTAGCGGACACAAAGGCAGCAGCCTGTAACAAGTAGCGTACAGCCATTTTGACACCACAGTCAATAATAAAGCCTCATCCTTTGCAGGTTCTTGAGAAGAAACTCTGCTCCTGTGTAACTTCTTTTGAGCTCAGCACGGCATCAAACATTAACACGGACAAAAATAAACAATAACTTCAGTAATTAGTGAAGACAGTATTGTTAAGTCTTCTTTTTTTAATTTTGACTGAGATGAATTGGTTTGCTATTGATAGTAATGGCCATAGGGTTATCTTCCTGTACACATTAACAATTTTCTATTATGCATAAGCATACAAAGAATTCCTACTGTCAAGAGGCAAAAATCTTAAAAATCTATTGATTACAGCTGAAGAGCAGTAGGAACTAGTCACACATGAAGAAAACTCACTTCTGATTCTGTTCATCTGACTCAATCCACCTTTTGTTTTGAGCAAGCTGAATCCTTTGCACTAGAATAAATTGAAGGCTGCTAGGAGGTATTCTAAATGAGCCCTGGAAATCCTCAGAGAGACTGAAAGCTACTTTTTCCTGTGACCCACCCTTCCTTACAGGAATTGCCATCCTCAAGTCTGAGAGAGCAAAGTATGTGATGCTTAAAGCCATTTTTATTGTGAATTTATTAAAAGTCTTTGAAGCCTCAGGCATTCAAGGAAACATTTCTATGTGTTGACTTCATTCTACATGCAGAAAGCTGTGGTAAAGGAGTGCAATAGGCAGATTAGGAGGTGAAAATAAAAAGAGAAGTTACACAAAAAAGTCACAAGTCCATTTTTGAGTTCCTTGAAAACACTTGTTGCAACTCCACGTGGGATCATTCTAAGAACCCTTGTGCTTAGTTGTTAAAGAGCCCTTAGTTGTTAAAGTGGCTCATTTCTATTAGTGATAAGTCTGTGTCATGAACTTCTTAATTCATTCTTGTGAGACTCAGACATGCATTTGTCTATGCTAGTTTTAATGTAGGAATAGTGACTATCTTGCTTATCTTTGAACTAGGTCCCTGTCTTGAGTGCTGGGATTTTTCTTACTGTTTGCCTTTACTGGTTCCCTTTTTTTCCTCTTGTATCATTTACTTCTAGTTATGCCAATTACCTATGTGTGAAGTGAGCACTGAATTTATCATCATTGCAAAATTCTTCCAAGGAAGTCTTGGGTTGCTATGGCTTCTATCAAAAGTCACAGAGCAGTCTATACCTTTTGCAGAAGATTTGCTGCCATTCCTTCCTTTTTCAGCCTAGGTTTAAATTTTGCTGTCCCAATGTATTCTCACTGGACGATGTTGACAAGTCTTTTGACCCACAAACAAGCATTGCTGCCACAGCAAGATGATGCTGACAAGAACTTCCTATTTTGCCTGTGTTCTCAGGAGTGTGGCCTTCAGAAGCATCTCAACCAACCCATAAAGCAGAGCACACCCTGTGCTTTACCTTAGACACTGGTGACTCTTCAGCATCGCTGCCCGTGAGCTTGCACACATCCACCAGCAGCTAAATAATTCAATGGCTGCTGAGGGATATATTGGAAAAATTCAATTGGTCTTCTAAAAAGTGTATATTAATGAAGTGTGTCTATTTATGAAACCGCTTCAATAGGCAGCAGGAGAATTGTTGAGAATTCTGCCAAGGGCAACGGGTACAATTTATACTGCTAACTGAGGATATTACTCACAAGTAGAAGAATAAATTGGATATCACCAATGCACTGAATGACTCTCTTGAAATAGGGGTGAGGAATAGAAGAAAAAATAATATTCCAAAAGCATTAAAGAATCCATCAAAGAGTTTAGACTTCTTGTTAAAAACTGTAGTCAAAGCTGGATCCCATTGTGATCTCACTCTAGCTTAATGGTTGGTAATGCTTCTCTGATCTCAGTGGCATTGCTAAGAAGGGACACAGCACAGTCAGAGGCAGATTCTTTTTAGTCTCATTTATTGAAGTTAAAAGTGAGCTGAAGAGAAAAAACTATTTATTTACCAAGATTGATGAGAAGAGGCTAGAGAAATGAAAGCAATATTCCCTCCTGTGTTCAGTTGTATTGCAGAACTGCAGAGATTAACCATGCTATCTCCAGGGACAGACCGTTCCATGTCATGGATATGGGCCATTGCAGTGGCAGGGCACAGACAAATTTGCACTCCCTCTGCTTGCCTGTTTGCCCCATGCTACTGCATGACCTCTGTTAAGTGACACCACAGTGTTTATCAGGACTTAGGTTAGATGACAAGGGTCTTGACATACATACCCTTTACCTTTGAATTTGTACAACTGGGCCAAGTCAGTAGTCCCCAGCTGGGATGCCTCAGCAAGGCTAGCCTCTCTCAGAAAGACTGAGTTTCTCCCTCAGTTTGGGGGGCCTTTCCCTCGGGATGCATGCAGTCCTGACAAAACAGCATCTTGCTCTCCAAAACCAGGAACCCAGAGAGCTTCATCCCTGTTGGTCACAACTCTGACAGGCTGCAGGTGTGTTCTGTGTGGTCCTGCCATTTCTGCCCCTCTGGGCCTGGGTGCACATCCACACCTTGTGCGTGAGTGTGAAAATGGTCCTCTGTCTCAGGATACCAGGATGGGACTGCCAAGCTCTGCCCTCCAGAGTGACCCACCTGCCATGCCTTGCCCCCCATTCTAACTCCTAGACATCAGTTCTGATTATGTGCTTCTGGTCATCTCTGGTTTATAACATCTGGACCTGGTTTTCTACCAAGTGAAGGCAGGGAGCAGGTCTTGGAACTACACATTTCAAGCAGTGCCTGAAGTAATGTTGTTCTTTGTTTTTCAAAGAAAATGGCATACATGACCTAAACTCTGTGAAGGATTTGGCACCTTTAACACTACAGACTGAGAAGTCCCTGACACCAGGGATGCTCCTGTAAGATGAATGAGCCTTTGTGGAATTAGGCTTGATACACTGCCCTACGCTGGGCCAAAGCTGAAGTTCAAAATTTTTTAAAGTTTTTTAACTGCTTGGCACAGGTTAGCTTTGTTTAAAGGAAGAGTATCCAAGCAAAAAGATGCAAGATGCACCCCATGATAAGGAGAAATAAAACCAAGTCAGCTCCTTCTCTGAAACTTACTTGGAGTTTTGTAATATTCCAGAAAGAGCACAACCGAGTCCCTAATGAAAAAAGGCAGCACCCCAACCCCTGAAAAAACCTCAACCATTAGAAATTTCTCACAACAACATTAAAGTCTGTATGTTTTTCAAACGTTTTAACTTCCAGAAAATACAGCATAGCCTCTCACGTGCTGAGCCTTGATGTGCCAGCTTTAACCTACCGACTCTTTAGAAGTTAAAGAAAATGGTGTAGTGAATGGAGACAAATGAGTTAATTTCAGGTCTCTCATCCAAAAGAGATGTAGTGTGTTTGTAGAGTAACCAACATGTTGCTTTTCCGTATAAGTCAGCAGTGTGTGGATTTTTCTCTTGCGCTGCGTGTGCTATTTACTGACTCATTTTAATTGTCTTTCCACAGAGGATAACAGTGAGCTCGCTATCTATAGCCACTGAGCTCAGACTTAGCTCGACTTAGCCCTGTGTCCTCCAGGACTTTTCCCTGCCTGTGTGATGCAGGAGCAAGGACAGCCATTTTGGACACACGAAATAAAGGGGCAGAGGGGAATTCAACAGGGGAAAAGAGGCAGTCACCTAATATGTTTTTTTTTCCCTTTATTTTCTGATCCCCATGCAACCCAGAGGGCTCATATATTATGGAGCATGCAGGTGGATGATGGTTTTTTTGGAGAACTAATGCTGATCTAGCAAAGTTCAAGCTCCTGGAGGGCCCAGGGGCTATGCTGATGTAACCTCCTAGACCAGAGCATCATGCCTTCATGTACTTCATTATTTTACCAGTTCTAGCTAGCACTCTGCCAAGAAATTCCTGGGCTTGGCTGGCTGGCAGGTGGGATGCTCCAGGTCCATGCCCAACAGCACTTAGTATGCAATCATCCTATTGTTATTTACTCTGTTTATGATGGAGTTTGCTCCATGACATTTGGCCTGATCCTTCAGCAGAGGGCCCCCTGACAATGTCTTTGCTTGAGGGCTGCCAAAAGGCTGTGAGAGAATGTAGTTTCAGGGCAGTTTGCAGTGGTTACAGTCATGCCTGCCTCATTCCCACAGCTGCAACCTCCTGCTTCTCCCCAGACCAGCACAAACACTCCCTTGCTTGCACTGTGAGATGGAACAAACAGCTAATGCAGGCAAAAAGTATCACTCTCTAAATTATTAATCTTATCCATACCAGCTCTCCAAACCATCTCACCACAAGAAGGGAGCTCTTGCCACCTCAAAGGAAAGGTAGGAAGAAGAGTGAAACCTCCAGATCACACCCTAGGCTTAAGCTGTTGTGGAACTGTACTTAAGCCATGGATAAGGTCCCAGCACACCTTTACCACTTCTCTTTTAAATGCTGATATGAAAAGCAATTGTTTCTCAGTTCTGCTTCAGAAACAAGAAGTGGACCTTTCAGTTTCTATAAATAAAATCCTGCCCTTCTTGCAATAAGACATGATACTCCAAGGTTTAATTCAAAAGGAAGAGTGACTTTTTCAAGGTTAGGAAGATTGAAGAAATATTTTCATATATCTCAACACATAGTGGTCACCAATGAAGCAGGGAACTTACAAAAAACAGTGGACCTAGAAAACAGTTTGTCCTGGAGAGGCTGAGCGGTCTCACACAAGAGAATAACTTGTGGTGGTACTGTAAACTCATTTGGCATACAACATTCCTTATTCCCTATTTGCACGAGGCTTTACCAATGAAACCTCATTCTCTCCTGCTGCATAGGTAATATGATAATGTGTCACAGAGCAGATGAACAGGAAAAATGAGGAAGTTTCCTGGAGAGATCAGGCAGATGCCTCCAGGGCCCTGCCTACTTTTCATTGGACTGCCACTGGAAGGCAAGTGTCTTTACAGAATTCACCAAAGCTTTTCCAGCTGAGAACTTCAAGTGGGTCAGGCATCCCTGCAGGACAACTTGGTAACTTGAACATACCATTCAAATTTTACCCACAAAAGTGAAAGCTTTCAGACTCTTCCCTTGAGAGGAACTTCAGGTTGGCAGCCCTCTAGACGTTAACCTTAGAAGCCCTAGAATCTCCAATTCCACAAGCAGTACATCTGTAAAGCATGCCTATTATTCACTGCTGTGCTACTCCAGCTGAATTCCAAAGTAGCGCTGTAACTGGTGCAAAATCTGACTAATGAAGTGCTAAATCAAGCCCAGCAAGTGGAAGGATTCAATTCTTTTTTAGTTCAAAGCTTTTGCAATTAAAGATAATTAGGAACCAATATTTATACTGCTTCTGTTTCAGTTTTCCTGCAGATAAGATTTGGATTTTGCCCACATAGTACTGTTTAGTTTCAGTAAATATTTTACTAATAGTATAAGAGGTCTATTATCATGTAGTAAAAATCTGTTGCAATATTTATTTACTAATAGCTCTGAACTGTTCAGAAATGGCCAAAAAAAAATAAAATAAAATAAAAAAGGCCAGTCTGGAAATGCAAGAATGGGTTTGCAAGAGCACTGTTTGCTTTTTCCCTGTAAGCTTCTATTGCTGCAGGGAAATTTGATTTATGAAGCCCTGAGTCCATGTCTGCTTCAGACCCTGGCCTGTTGCTTAATTTAGCAACAAGGCATCAGCTGTGGATTGGCTGCCCTGGAGCAGCACAGCAGTTGGGCTCACTCTTGCTTTCCCTTGTGTAAGGTCACTTTCTCCACCAGCTTGAATGTGTGATGTGTTGCATACAAATAGACAGGAAAAGGCAAAAGCCTGTGGTGAAAACTGTCTGGCTTTCTGGTACTCATCAACAATATTCAGCCTGTTGCAACTGAAATGACTCTGCCTTGCTCCTCCTGTTTTATACTTGAAGCCTCCCTTTAGCCCTTCTCTGTTTCTGCAAGTGTTTCTCCTCCAAGCCCCTGTGCTTCTTGTTTACATGATTGTTTTATAGCACCTTTGTCCAATAGGCAGACATTTTGGAAAAGTGACAGACCACCTGAGCTCCATAGTGTTCAGTTCAGCAGACCAGAAGGAAGGTAATATGACAGCTGGAGTAAGTATCGTACCCTTAAACACGCATAGGAAGATGCAAGGGACTCTTAAGTCTTACAACTTCACATGCTGATTGGCTGGAAGACCTAGAGATTTCAGCATCTGAACTGTAGCTTTATTTTTTTCCCAGGGCATGCCTCTGTGCTTTCAGAACATCAAATAAAGTTCCTTTCTGTTTTTACATTCTAGCCATTTAAATGTATATTTTTTATAACCCATGTCAGTTTAGGTCTGGAGGAGCTGCAGTTGCTCCCAGGAAAGAAGGATATGGTCCATTGTAAAAAGTTGCATTTATCAGATGTCAAAGAACAGAGATAAAGCGATTTTTAATGTCCTTTTCCAGCAAGTGCAGAGCTTACTTCTCTTTAAAAGTTGCTCAGGTTGGATTAACCCTTTGGTTTACTGACTTCAGAAGGTGTCCTGCTTGACCCTGCACCATGTACTTTTCTGGATATACATGTTCACATGGTTGAAAGATGTATAGAGTTTCATAAGCAAAGCAGAGGCATTCTACAGCATTGGGGCAGTGCTTCTGCCAAACATCAGGCTTACTCATGCAAATAATAAGCCTCAAGAACCCATTCTAATCAAATTTTTCACAGAATCCAAATATAGATGTTTCTGTCAGTTCCCTTGCTAATAAATCACAAAGAAGAAAACACAATTGCTGTTTACACAGGAGTCAAATCAAATCATCTAACCTTTATTTAGCATCGGGTTTTGCTATGACTTTTTTCATAGCTGACCTTTTCTACTTCAAGAAAGGTCTTTATAAAGAATAAGCAGGGATGGGAAGAAAAAAGAAATGAAATTATCTTGCTGAAGTGATAATTAAGCGAGACAAGAGCCATGAAAATAACGTATTTTCATGCAGCTTGCAAAGGTCTGTGCACACTCAGTTGCCTTGGGCAACAGTACAAACTAAGTGACGCTGTGCCCCTCCTACAGCCCTTCCTGTCCCTGACATCAGCACATCACTGTCATTAAAACTGTTGTAAAAAAAATAGACCGGGCTGATGGGCTGCCTGAGAGAAGCTGTGACAGCTGCTTTGTGTGTGTCACTGGGTTTTATCACTCCATTACAGGATAATGATAATGATTAGCCTTGCCTTGCTCTCAGAATGGAAAGAGGTATTTTTGATGAAAGGAACTAAAAACTTGGTTTGGGCATCAAGGCAAGATTTCAGAAATTAACAACATCCGTCAGCACAACCCTGAGTAGTTGTTCTAATCTGTGTTCAAATAACCTCCAGATGGCAAGTGTATGAGACAACACCTGACCTGAATGGCTCATAGGTTAAAAGAAACCATGGACAAGGTACAGAAAAGAAAGCCATTTTTTGGTGTATTAATGTACAGCACTGACTGAAATACATGCATACATATATTTACATTTTGTATACAAATATAGGGCAAGCCAGTTTCTAACACTGCATAGCAGGTAACCCTTGCTTGTGAGACACTGAGCTACCCTTTGCACATGCCAGGTTGGTTCCCCACTCACCAGGTGAGGGGACAACTCATGCAGGTTCTCTGAGGTGCACGACAGGCACCAGACTCTTCCTGTTACCTGTGTGTGAGACCAGGGTGTCCTAAGATAGCTCCCCTGTTTCAGTCTGTGCCGTTCACAATGCTCAGACTGTCAACCTCACTGACTCCCCCATCAATTAGCTCCTAGGTTAATCAGAAATGATGGTGGGGTGCATCTAACATTTTCTCTGGAGCAGTAGACATCTTCGAATACCTCCTGCTGCTGCGTTTTCAATCTGCTACAATGCTTACAGATAAATACAGCTTTAACATCCTTACAATCACTCCTTGCAATGCGCCAGGGCACATATAAAACACTCAGCCTCTTCAGTAAGGCAGCTGAAGAAAATACACCAGGTATCTCACGGGTGGTGTAACCTGTCACGCAGCACCCGTCACTCTGCTCGGCACTGCCCTTTCCTGCATTATGAGACACCCTGTTCAGCACTAAGATCTCTTCTTTCAAGAATTTTGCCTCAGCCATCAGTAAGCATCTGCCTTCTTTTATGAGAATTTCTCTGGTAACTTACACAGCATTTTTCAGATCATGCTAAAGCATAAACACAAATGCTGGAAAAACTGACCTGGATAAGGGAACCTGATAACTGCTGAACTGCTCCACCAAAGTAAAACATCTATCTGAAGATTTTTTTTCCCCCCTCACTCTGATGTGATCTTCCCAAGCATATCTAGTGAACTGCATCCCTGGTTCTATAACCAGGGGTGCAATCTCTACCACAGCACTCTGTTGTAGATAACTGGAGATTGTGCACTAGGGTTAGACAGGGCTCCATAAAATGTCAGGATCACATACATGTCAGTCCCCAGTCTACCCAAGCCAAAACCTATTGCTTTGTCATTTCTTTTCTACTAGTTAATTCCCTAGTGTAAATGCTAGCAGTCTGTGTGACAGATCTAAATTCCTTCTTTCCAATAATACACCCAAAAAATCCATTTCCTAACTAGTGGCCCTTGAAGGTTGCTAGCTTGTGGAACACACTGAGTGGGCAGTGCATGAGGAAGAGAACTGCAGGAAAAGACAGGTTTGGTTTTTTGTGTGGTTTTTTTTTTTTGTTTTTGTTTCATTTTGGTTGGGTTTGGGGGGGGTTGTTTGTTTTGTTGTTTGTTTGTTTGTTTGTTTGTTTGTTTTTCTGGGCTTAAAGCATTAGAAAATGAGTCAAAGGTTCTGAGTCAGTTGCAGCCTTGCCCTTTGACGCTAAGGATTTAACACAGGGACCTAATTGCACCGATAATCTCAATTCCTGTGTTTTTTGGGAACTCAAAATTTCAGTCCTCATGCTCATTAATACTGTGTTTTAAGCTTCCAAACAAATGCGAAGTGTTCCTGATAGTTCTATCTGGCAACCATATATACTGGCAGGTATTCTTACAGTTCCTAGCATTCCTGTCTTCACTCCTCAAATTACAAAAGAAGTACAAATCTGACTGCAAACACACCAACACTTGTAACGCTCCCAGCCCCAGAGCTGCTTGCTCACAGGCTCAGCCAGGAGTTTTACTTTAAAATATATATAAAGTTCTTTAATACTTTGAGATTAAGAGGTATTAAAGAGCGTTTAAAGAGAATAAGTCACAGACTTGTTCCCAAGAGGTACTTCTATTAATTCAGGGGAGAAAACAAGGGAACTTGGCAAAAGTTCTAAGGGCACATAAGCTAGATAAAATGTACCACCACAATACTGACCCAGCACATACTATTCCACAACACTTAAGTCAAAATTCAATCCCTCCAGCTCCAAGCCACCCGAAGCGTCAAGATAGAAGCAAAGAAAGAGAAGGAGAGGGAGCAAGAAGAGAGAAGAAAGAGGGAGAGACAGATTGTACAGCTACCACTGGAACTTTAAGGAAGCCCAGCTCTCACAAGTCCAATGGCAGGGCCGTGAAACGAGGCAAACACGTGCCCTTGGTTTTATCTGCTCTGGTCCCCCTGGCCACCCCCCCAGGCAAGGTCTCTGACCTACCAGCCACTCCAGGGTTCCAGTGTGGGGTTAGGGGCAGGGTTCTCACTGTCCCTGCCAATCTGAGCCTGGCGTAGGGGCTCCAGGAGCTGTGGTGTGTTGAAGTTTTCCCAGGCTCTTTGTGCCTGGCAGCTGCTCTGGAGCTGTCCCATGTGGGCTCCAGGGGCTGCCATGAGGGACACAATGCCGCTCCACCTCCGTGAGCTTTGACCCATCCCTTCCTCCTACACACACACACACACTCTCCCCAAAAGGTGCTTCTGGCCCAGTAATTACTGATCTGGTGTCTAACAACATTGAATGACCTGAAAGCATATCTGGTACACCAGCAAGTATTTTGTGGCCTGTCCTGGGCCAGGGTCTGCCATCTTTATTTAGTTCAGGATGTATCTTGCTCAGAAGACAGTCTAAACATAATTAGATTTTCCTCTGATTTAAGCTTAGGGAAAACAGAGTCATGTCTTTAATGGAGTGTCCCTCTCTGTGAAGACGAAACAGAAGTTCTCAACAAAGCAAGCCCTTATAAGCTGTATCGTGGGACCGTGGTTTCTGAAAGTTGTTCAAATCAGATTCTCAGCTTGCCTTGCAGGGTACTAGTGTAGGCTACTTTTCCCACAGCAATTATCTCTAAACAAGCTTTGTTTTTTCCTGCTTTTCAACCTTTGTTTCTTATTTCAGTGAGATGGTCCTTGGACATGTACTATTTTTCTGGTCTTCTGAATCTTCAGGCATCCTATCTGTTGCACATGCAACAAAGCTACGGACTTTTAATGGCTGAGTACTTTTTGGAACAAAACAAAGCCAGTAAAAACAGCAGACAGAAACAGGGCTTTCCCTTTAGTCAAATGGGCCTCAAGTCTGAGATCACTCTATGGTGCAAGAGAACCAGCTCTTCCACTGTCAGATTAAAAACTGACTTGATATTTGTTCACCTCCTTTGCTGTTTGGTAGTTGGTCTATATTTCTCCTCAGCTGGAGCTCTGTCATGCTGTGTCAGCCAACATTTACCTGACCACAGGGATCCCAAGCAAGGTGGACTCTGTGTCCTGTGGTTGTATCACTTTCTGGCATGTGGGCCACCGGAACCTCGAGCTTTTATCAGGCCTGATTCAAATCAGGTAACAGTGATGGCTGAACCACCTGGGGCTTTTTGATCTTGTAACAACAGACATTGTCTCAGTATGTGGGAATGGAGTTTTTTTCATTTTGTATAGTAAGTTATTGCTCCAAAAGAACTTTAATCTTTGGCTCCCAGACTCCTACACACATCAACAGGGTTGATATGTCATATAAACCCCATATATAGCTCATAGCCAGAGAAATCTAGAGTGCCATCTCTTCTGAAGGATTCATTTCCTAGTAAAGCTGAGCCGCTCCTTTCCTGACAGAAGGATGATTGTGTGTGGGTTAGGCCATGAAGCAGGTAACTTGTGAGAAGGAGATTACAACTTCAGAACACACTAGCAATACAAGATCCTAGAAAGACCTATCTGTGATCCACATGATTAGTGCAGGATCTGGCTTCACACCCTGGTATCAGTGGAAGCAGAGGCAGTCTCTCTGTGGGTTTGTAATGAAGTCAAATATAGTTTGGGAGTAATCCAGAGATATCAAGTTAATTGCTCAGTACTATGTCTGCATGCTGTGCAGAGGAAGGAAATGGCAATTTCATTAAGCTTTTAGTGCAAACAACACACCTCTTTGTCTTGCTTAGTTCCTACATGTTACTCAAGATTTGTTGCCTTCTTCATCTTTCATTTGCATAAGCTGAACTGTAATTTTGCAAAGGGGGCATATTTTTTCATTTTACAATCAGTAGCATTATTTAGTACATTCTGTTTTTATTCATAACAAGACAAAATATAAGTGGCCCTCATAATTGGCCTTTCTGTGTACAAGCTAATGGCATAAAGTACAAAAATGTCATTCTTTATGAGTTTTGTATTGTAGCAATCTTCAAAAAGCATCAGCAAAAAAAATAGCACAATATTCTGACCTATAACTCTTAAAAAAATATAATTTGTGGTAGAAGCACAGAACATTTTGCAGCACAGTGACTTTAGCTACACTTTGAGAAGCATCATTTTTAACAGTCAGATTCTCCCACTGACAGAGAAGGCAAATGGGTTTGTCACACAGAGATGTGGAGGAGGAGCCACTGCAGGCAGCAGAGGGACAGCCCGCACATTTGGACAGAGTCTGCTTGGTTCAAGAGCAATGTAAACACCACCACTCTTTTATCCCCTCTTTGCCATCCTTACTTAAAGGAATTCAGCTCTTCTTTAAGTCCCAGCTGCTGCCTGAAGACTCAGTGAAAATTTTTTAACATTTAGATGTACAAGCACCAGGCATGACCCACCTTCTTGTCCGTGGTGTTCCTCTACAGCATCAGGTCCTTTGCTCTCCTTGCCAGGGTGATTAGCTCAGGGTGTCCCTATCTGACAAAGCTCTTCTCCCCACTGCCCTCTGTGCTGCACACCTGTAGTTGTTCCAAGTCTTTGCTGCCTCCATGAAGCATCCCACTTCAGCCCTTTGCTGGATTACTCCTGGCAAAGCATTAAAGGGCTTCAAGATCACCTTAATTTCTGACCAGTGCTGACACTCCGTGTTTGGCATTTACTTCATCTTCCCCTACAATGGCAGCCACACACTGTATTTGTTTAGAGAGACAGAGAAAAGACTAATGCAAAACTGTAAAAGCTGCCTCAAGGATTGCCAGTGTCTTTTAAGGTGGGTGGAATCAGGCAAATCTGTCTCCTAGACATTTTAAAAACCTGCCAAAGTGCCTAAACTGTCATGATTTCAGGCCCTTTCACTGCCAAGCACAGCATAAGAAGAGAAACTTGAAATGGGTTTCTAACCTGTGCATGTTTTTAGAGAACTGTAACTGCATGGAATATGCTGCAATTTCCCTTTTCCCTGCACTTACCTGATTTCTTGCTCCTTAAATCTTCGTAACAATTTCTAATGGAAACTGCAAATTTTCCATGCTTTTGAGCAGTCTTATTTGTTCATGAAAAGGAGAATCTTTTGATGCTTCCCGAGTTTAATCAAAATTGTAAAATATTGCACGTTAATAAAATTTGTTTTTGAAATGGTGAATTTTGGTGACAAAAAGACCTTTGCAAAAATTGTTTTGCTAAAAACTCTTCAGTTGCCTACAGAGGTAGTTAGTATTTCAATGCTCAAACAAAGATGAAAATAGGAAAGAAAATAACATGCCTTCTTTGAAGCTCTCTATTACTTGCTGTAGGAAGTCTTTAGCAAACAGCATGTGCACTTTGACTCAAAAAAACAAATGTATTTACATGCTTTACCTGTGCAGTTAACACCATATCACTGCTGGAGTTTGCCTGCCTGCTTTCTGAATCGGCCTCTTGATTGGCAATTTGCCTTTTACATGATTGCAAGATAATCTTGAGAAAAATGCCAAATTTTATTTTAATTTTTACCCAAATTGATTCCTAGGCTGTGGTTGCATGATCCTTGATGCCATAGCTGTAGGAATAGGAACCAGCTGAATGAACTTGAACTGGATTGAGAGTTTACATGTGGTTGTGGCATTTTATAATCTGCTTTACGATTGCGTGTTCTTTCAAAATTAATCTTTATTTATTCCAGCCAAACTAGTTTAAAACAAACCAGTCTCATAGCCAGACACAACTGTTTAATCAAATGAGTAAAATTATGCCTTAACCAGGCTGTTGGTCCATGATAGGTTTTTCTAGGTACCAAACATGTCTAGAGAGGACTTCAGAAAGACTGGTTATGCAAATTGTGAGGTACCTGAATTATTGTTATGACCCTTTACAGTCTTTCCCAGTGCATGCACCCCCCTGCCCTCTCTCAGCTGTCCCTGTGCCAGTGAGACTGAGCTGTAGGGCAGCTCCAGGCCAGGGGCACTCTTTAGACCAGCTTCACTGCACTGCAGATCAAGAGGAGGCAGGCTCAGGTGCAGCCAGAGTGCACCCTCTGCAGCAACCAGATTCTTGGAGAGCAGCCAGATGGGGAGGTGCAGACACACATCCCTCTGTACCCCTGCACGAGCTCTCTGCCCCCCCTTTGGCACAGCTGGGGCAGAGCCAGACATCCACACTGTGGCCAGATGTAACTTCAGCTGGTGGGTTTTCAGGGGCATTGTGGAAAGGAACGAAATGGGTGATTTTGTGTGTTGTTTCTATTGCATTTACACTCCTTTAGCCCAAAGAATGTGAAGGTGTTTTGTGATGTCCTATATCAGTGCGGGCAAATGAAACAGAAACAACACTGTTGTGTCCGATTCTGATTCCTACAGGAAACTGTGAAATGTTTCCAGTCATATTAGGTTTAATCTCATTGGATTTATTTATTTATTTATTTATTTCTTTATTTTTAATGATGGAGGCAGTGTTCCTTTTTCATATTTTAAAGTGAAAATAGATCATTGCTGAAATACATAACACTTGGTAGCATTCACCTGCAGGAACTCCATAACCCTGGCACTGACAAGCAATACATTAAAGCATGATGTTGAAGATTAAAATAATGCAGTGGATGCTAAACACACACATCACAGACACAGTGCAAGAGGGGCTCCAGTCTTTATAGGCCATGAATGAACCCTGTTGCCAGCCTCCCATCTCTAGGAATAATGAGTGATAAAAAAAGGGCATATTAGTTTTTTAACAGCTTTGTCAGGTATAAGGCTTAAATTTGTGCTCCACATCAGTTGCATTTATTATTTTGGCTTTGCACCAGAGTCTATTATAAAGAAGAAAAACCTTTCAATCCTAAAGGTCCACACGGAAAAAGATCTCAGTTTGATCCCATTTCCCTTTTAACATTAATTGCATGTTTAGTTTTTATGGGCAGGGGGCCAAAAAGCAAAAGAACAGCTTCCACTGTGAGAATGACTAGGGCCAAGCAGCAGAATTTAAGGCCATCTTGTTCTTATTGCTTCTGGCAGTGAATATGCCTGACTCTAGCCCTGATCCTTCTCTTACCATCTTGGATTTGTTACAGAATAATCTTGTGCGTCTCAAAGTGCAGTATGAAACAAGGGTGTAGATGCCCATACATCTTGGGACTATATACACAAAAATAGCAGTTTATGAATACTGCAGTGTACCCTCACTGCTAGTCTGCTCTCCCTTCCCCTTAGCATATATGTTGCACCAACCCCAGTTGCTGAGTAAGAAATGGCAGCAAAGACTTGATACACTTATTTGTTCATTTTTCTTACCCTTCGTATGTTCCAGCAAATATAACTACTCCACTCAAAAGGAGACCGGGTAGTTTAAAAGAGAATATGCAGAAAATGTGAGCACATTTTTATTTGGTTAGCTTTCAGCAGAAAAGAGATTTGGTTTCCAGTTGGGGGCTGCATGTGGTGTGGTACAAACTGATAACAGTGATCAGTTCTTCACACATCAGAATGAGTTGGGCTTAAATCCATGCTTGATGTGATCTCAGTTAGAGAGAGGAAACCTGATAAAAGATAGCCTAGGACAGCAGATCACGAGGGTGGTGGGCTGGAAGTGGAATAAAAAATATCAGTGGAATAAGATGGCTATAGTTCCTTCTCCCCAAAACTGACCTGAGTCTCCCAGAGCCTGTTGTGATTGTTCTCAGGGCATTGGTGAGAACAGGAAGATGCCCTGCCATTGCCCTGCTCCTGCTGGTGTTACAGTACATGTGGAAAGATGTCTTTGCTCATGGGTCAGCTCACCACGATGGCCAGGCAGGTCTGGAGCACCCTATGCCTCAGCCTGTGTCTTCAAAATCAGGCAGAGCTGGACAATTTGCAAAAGGCCTGAGTTCACCTTGGTGTGCCACAACCACAACCCCTAAGGACTAAGCAGGACCAAGCTCATTCAGAGCTGTGTTTTTCCTTCTCATCATATTTTGGGTATAATTATTACAGGATAAGCTCTTTTTGCTGCCACAAGCATTATAATGATTTAAACAACAGTCATCTACTGTATGATTTCCTTCCTTCCACCAACACTTAGGTCCAAAGCCATTAGAAAAGCAATTAACCACAAACTTCATTTAGCTAACTAAAATAAGATGAGGTATTTTTATTTGTTTGTATTTGTTACCGCAATAGCAGCACCAATTTTGCTTGTTTGTTTTTGCAATGACTTAAGGAGAAGCAAACAAATTCTTTCAAATATGTAATAAATACATGGAGAAAAATAACAATAATTACACTTTCAATGTCAAATACGCATTAGCTCCCCATATCCTGCATTTCCTATTCTTATGGTGTTTCCATTTTTAAAGACTGTTTTTAAAATAAATGTGAGTTAAGTGCTTCCTAGAAAACACTATATTTGATGGCATTTTGTTTTCTTCTGTGCATGAATGGCTTAGGGACAACTGCTGAGTTTTCAGCTGTAAATGCAAATGTAAACCTAACCTAGATTACAGTCTGAACGTGTGCTATTTGCTCCACCTGTTCTGTGTTTGCAAGGTGATCTGATTCAATCCCCTCTTTCAAAGGACACTGTTTTAAGTTCTCTGGTTGTCTGGCAAAAATGCTGAAAGGTGAAGAAAAGCAAACGGTTTCAAGATAGAAAAATATCCTTTGTTCTGATTAGGTATGTAGGGGAACCACTGCCTGTCCAAAAGTTTTTAGAGTTTGCGAACACCGCTTTTAATTCTACAACTTCTGTGGAGTTTCAGGTTTTTCCTGGCTGCTCTACCAGGGAGAAGTTCATCTTCTTTTGATGCCAGGAGTATGCTTGCTCAGCCAGTATGCTGAGCCTCACATGCCGCCTGCACTACACAGTCAGGGACTGAAGGCATTCCCTCTGGGAATAGTTAGTTATCTTAGCATAGTTAAGTTTTGCAGGCTGAGAAATCCTGGTAGCAGAGTGGGCTGGAATGGTGAAAAATCAATCCTGAACTGGTGAGGCTCAGCGTAAAAGGCACTTACACTATAGAAATGAAGTGGCAAGCTTTGAAGGAAAATCATGAATTGCATGATTATTTGGGGAGGGAGCAGTGATCTTCCTGGCTGTGCTTACGTGACATCCACCCCTTGTCAGAGGACCTGTAATACCACAATATGGCTGTATGGGAGCAGCGCCAAGGCTGACAGAAGGGGTCTAACATACAGACACGAATCCTGCTCTGAACCTGCCCCAGGTTCCCTGAGGTTTTGATTAATGCTCATCCCAAAGTGTTTCATCATTTTGTTTACCTTTTCAGCTTGGAGCCACTAATGTTATTGCCACAGCACTGCACATCTCGAGCTGAACACATCTCCAGTTCTCCTAGCAGATCAGTTGAATTATGCAGGTCTCAGTTACTCTGGTGAATTTGTCTTGGGGCAGAGAGCCTGTTTATTTGAAATGCTGCTGAATCTGTGCTCAGTCCACATTAGGGTTGCAAAACCAATAAAAAAAGTACATGCAAATTTCTCTAAATGCTAGTTTACTTGGAAGCATAAATTAAATCTGGTTATATATGTTGTCAGTTTGACAGTGTCTGCTGCAGGAAAGAATAACTTTCATTTTATGGCAGCATTTGCTCATGAACCTACAGGGAGACCATTTCTGTGTTGTACAGTCTTTGCCAGCAGCTCTGTGAAGTAAAGCTTTGGCATTCTCAATGCTCTTCATCTTTCTGGTCAAGTGTAGTGACCAGCCAGGACTCAGGAACCTGACTTTTTGTTTCTAGCTCTGCAGCAGGCTGAGACACAACCCCACCCAGCTGCAGCTGGACTAGCTGCAGAGGCAGGCAAATTCTACTTTTCCTTCTATATGTCTGATGTGATTTTAAACACTTGAAGTTAGGAGCAACCTACAAAAGTACATCCATGCTGCATCACTGCAGTAGAGAGGGGAGGGAGACAGTCAGGCTGCCCTGAACAAGTATTGTCCAGCAGCTCAGCTCAGACAGTGCCAAGTCACACACCCTGCTTGGTGCCATGTAGCCAGAAGCACAGAGCTTCTGCAGTTAACGAGCTGACAGCAAGGATCCCACCTAGTTCAGTTTTCTATGCGTTCCGCAGTGTGCACACACCTTTCCTACGTTTCTGCAGCCCAAGAACACAAAGCGTTGATGTTTTACTATGGCTTTGTGGTGTGGGGAGCAAGTGCCTCCAGAATACCGTGGTCTGCTTGAATATGTTTGAGGTCACCCTCAAGCAGTGTGGATAAGCTGCAGTTTGTCTCATCAAGCAGGAGATGGAGCAGTTTAAGGGCTTTGAAGGTTGAATAAAAAGAGGGTATCAGCAGCTATCCCGTTTTGGCAGCTGTTCTAATGGAAGGTAAAAAATGACTGCCCTGGGCAAGCCCATTTCCTAACAGTCAGAAACATGCCCCAACTCAAAAGCAGCCCATAATAAAATAAAAAGAGCAACAACAACAAAAAACAAGTTCATTTTCAGTCGCTTAATTCTGGCACTCTTTATCTCAGTATTATACAGGAAGAACCAACAATGTTACTTCATAAAGCCCTTGCTTCAACAGCAGCCAGCATTAAAGCAAGGTGAGCAATGGGTAGAAAAGAAGTAAAAATTCCCTGCAAGAAGTCAGCCCATACTCTGAAGGGGTGCTTCCCGCTTCCCTCCCTGCAGCTTGGTTCTCCTGGCAGCATACCGTATGGCCCAGCAATCCTGCAAAAGCTGAGACAAGTGTGCTGTGGAGCAAAAAAATGTTTCCTTATTGCCATGTCAGGCTGCCACTCCTCTGCCTCCCCCACTGTTAGGAGCTGCTAGACTCTCTCAGCCATCTGGTACAGGACTCAAAACTTCCTGCTGCTAACCCTGGCCAGTCCTGGCATTGCTGTGCACTTGGATTATGGAGATGAGACAGGTTTTGAAGTGTTTATACAAAGCTGGAAAAGCAGTGGAAATGTGGGAGGAAAATGAGTGGGAAGGTGTGAGCTGGAAACAAGACATGCTGGTGCTGAAGGAGGTCTGAGCACACATTTCCCTTTCATGGGTGACAGCCATGGGAAAATAAAGTGGTAGATGTCATGCTCTTCTTTATTCCCTGCTGGGGAATGGAAATGCAGACAGATTTCCAGAGAAGCACAAGGACTTGGAGCCTTTGGGATGAGGAAGGGTCTGAGAAGCCATCTGCCTCAGTTTCCTCTGCCAGCTCCTCACGGTGGGATGCCACTCATGTGACAGTTGGGAAGCTAAAGAAATCCTTATGTGGTGTATTTAGACCAGCGTGTCAGCGACCGGGATCGGAACCAAGCTGTGCCTGCGTAGTTTGCATGGGCAAGAGAGAAAGACATTGCTGCTCTTGTGGCTCTCCCTGCTGTAATCTGCTCTGACCCCAAATTACACTGGTTTGCTAATACAAAGAGCAGCAAGGCAGGTGTCAGACTGCTTTGTTTATGCACTGTTTTCATCTCTCTGACATTCAGGAACTTATCACACTGAATGTGATTAATTTGGCCATGTTAGAAGATGTAGCTCTTCCCATAGATTCAGCACTAGGGTTGCCAGCAAAAGTGCAGAACACCCCTTTCCCTGACAGACAAAGGAAAGACACCACTGTCCTAAATCAGGCTCTGTAATCCCAAATCCTCTATTCATGGCTGTGCATGAGTCCCTCATAGTCACTGGGGTGAGTTTTGAGCCCATCCTAGAAAGCCCTGCAGATTCCCAGAAATTCACAGAGGTTTGGTTTGTTTTTTTTAAAGTTCAGTAGGTGCTTTACCTGAGTAAGAGCCTCACAAGGATGCAGCCCCTGGTTGGGTGAACTGGGTGTTTTAGGCTATCATTAGGAAATGTGGATGCCCAAAATAGATGCTAGCTACCTTGAGTGAAATATGAGTTGGGTTTCCTTGTGGACATTATTACTTAGCAGATACAGTTTTCATGCAAAGTGACTAGACTTTTCCCCAGTAGGATTGATAGGATGTTGAAGACTTATTTAGGTATCAGTATCTGAACTTGGAAAAGATGTTAACTCCAGATAAAGGGATAAACATCTCGGAGGTTATAGAAAATTTTTGAGTTAGCTAGTTTTAAACTACTCTCTCGAATATATTTTCTAATACTTGCTGTGCATATAGTGGGTGTAATAGCACTAGCACAGGAATTCAGATAATAATATCTCACCTTTTCAGAGGCCAGCATGAAATGGCTTGAAAGTAATCAGCTGGAGGTATTATTTTCTATTTCCCCATGAAATGTTGATGAAATTATTTACTGTCTTGTCACAGTTCCAGTTATTTTCCCATGTGCCCTTACAAGGTCTCTCCACGTGTAAGGCATTTTATTTCTGTATCTCCACACAAAGAGAAGAATTTATTGGCACAAGCTGGCACAGCCCAATTGACTTTAGGCACCTGAAGTGACTTTAAGTCGCAGTAGCTGAGGATGCTCCTCATAATACATGCGCCACCCAACTGCATGCCCTGGAAGTCAAGTAAAGAGTGCCCGTTAATTTGAATACTATTTCAGTCAGGCTCTAACAAACATACTGCCTTGGTCCTATTCAGGGCAACATCGCATGAACTTCAACGTGAATTCACTTTCTAAACAAGGAGCAAAAAATACATGTCCCACGAAAGCTGCAGTTACACTGCGGTGGGAGAGGTAAATGGTGGTGGTGATGAAGACGACAGCGATGGTAATGATCATGGTGGTGGTGCGCTCCCCAGCGGTTGCTTTGTGTCTTTACCTCACTACTTAAAGTGTCTTCTGTGTTTTGCAGTCTAGATGTTAAACACAGCACTTTGCACTGCTGTATTCTTGTGAATACCCTTAAGCTCACAGGCTTTTTAAAACGGGCAGAGCTTCATAGAAGCTGGCAGTGCTCCTGTCATCAGCTGGCAGTCATCAGTGGAGCATCCTAACTAGGGGCATAACAAGGAGCAGCTTGGACCACAAACAAGCTGTCTAGGTACGTACAAGTTATTCTGAAAGAAGATAGTTTTCTTTGGATGCGTGCACAACCTGCTGCTCTTTCAATTTTCAGGGCACTGAAATCAGGACATTTGCACCAAAACATCTACCTGAGTCTGTCCTGAGAAATAGAAACCCTCATGTCCCAAGCAGCGCTTGTTTCCTTTTCCCCATACAACACACCCTGGCCACAAGAAATACAAATCTTATGCCTTTAGCATTTCCCTTGCCCAAATCAATGACTTCAGCGTGATGAAAAGAATAAGTGCTTCTGACTCATCCAACCAAGACTGTTATTTCCACATGTTAAAAGAAGTCTCAGCAGAGTCCAACATAGAAGAGCAGACAGACTTGAGGTATTTAAATCAATTAAGACTTTATTTATAACTAAATTTAGGAAAAATGGAACCATAAACAACAAGAACTATATACATTAAGAAAAAAGTCCCTTCAAGACCTAACCCCCCAAATCCATCTGAATCTGTACTTCAGAAATAGAAGTACTCATACATAAACCGGATGATAGTCATCATAAGTCAGTTCTGTCCTGCAGTTTGGGCAAGGCCTGACAGTCTCAAGGGCAACAGGGAGGCACCAGCTGCAGAAGAGATGGCCACAGCAGGTTGACAAAAACAGTTGTTCACTTCTCAGTGAGCTTCACCTATTTTCCTAAATAGTAAAGCTGAAGCATTCCAGACACTGTGACCATTCTGCTATGGGCCAACATAAAGCATTTGCCCTATTCACCCTACAAACAGCTGAAAAGGTGACCCAAGCGATTCTCAGTGTCATACATTCCATAGAGTTCCACTAGCTGTGAATAAATCTGCCCTAAAAAGGGAAGCTCCCTCACCCCATTCTTACTGAAAATGTCTGCTGCGATCCAATGGCGAGGAAGGGCAACAATTGCTGTGTGATAGGGGAGAGAGAGGACTGCAGTCAAGTTTCCAAGGAGCATGGTAACGTAGCACATGCATAAGAAAAAGGCTTGGCAAAACACAGACACAGGCAAAACACTCTGTTCAGAAAGTTCCAGAAGGGATGGAAGAGGTGCTTAAATCTCAAACTGTACATTCCAGAGCTGCTGTGTTTCTTTGTTGCTGTGTGATGCTAAACTGCTGCGCTTTTTTTGTCTGTGTTAAACCAAACCTCCCCACTCAAAGGCAGTTTTTATCAAATGAGTGTTGTTAAGAGAAGTCCTTGGAAAGTATAAGAAGACTTGAAGCAGTGTCTCCTCAGAAGTTGTCATCATCTCCCTCCTGAGTTAAGGTAACTTGAAAATGGAATTAAATTGTCCAAGTTCAAAGGAGATCAATTTTTAAGGGCCTGGTCGATAACATCCAAAGGACCAAGAAATGCTGTTCGCTTTTTAACCCTCAGAAACTGAATGCAACAAGGATCTCTGAAACTCCAGTGTCCATGTAACAGTAATCTAGCACTAATCTGTTGAAGTTACAGAAAGTGTCACCAAATTAAAGTTGCCTTCTGCATAAGTATTTATCCAAAACTTTGATTGTAGGGATTTTCCATAGTGTCTGATGGTGGCTATCAGACATAGATTGGATCCATTCTCTGAGACAATGGCCAGAGGCTTTAGCACTGTCCTTTGCCTTTTGCTCCATGCAGTTTCAATCTCTGCTGCTTGCGTTTCTTGGAAAAGACATACAGAAAATAACCATTCTGTTTAGGACAATTCTGTGATGGACTGTATAATGTCAAGTCACCTTCAAGAAGCTTCATCAATGCTTATGGGAACGGAGAGAAAAGAAAATACAATTACAGTTTGGTGTGCATGCCTGGTGTTGCATAGCAAGACCAGCTCAGCAAAGCAGGTGCAATGGAACAGGGGAAGAATGGTAGGCTGTTGACCTCTTATTTTGGTTAAGTACATTCAAACTAGTCACCAGTTAGCTGCTGCCCTGAAAACAAGTAAGTGGATGCTTCTCACTGTGCTCCCACTGTTAGAAAAAGGTAGAAATGGAGGCAGCTTAGGAACAATCTGAATGAAGTCCTTCCTCCCTGCTCCCCTGTTCCACTTCCCTAACTGGATTTTGGCTGCAGGTGAATCTTTCCCCTTTCTCCGACCAAAAGACAAATTCAGCTGTAGCACTATGTTAGATGAACAGCTGTTGAAGGAAAGAAACCAACCCCAAGAGGGTCTGGGAGGAAAGAATTGCAGTTTGCTATTCTATTGGCACCAACCAAAGAGGACTTGGAGTATCTGCAGTCTGTCAGTTCCTGCTAGAACAATAAGGAACCTACAGTTCTTCCAGTGCCATCTTGGCAAGGGTTTCTCCCTCTGCGTATACCACCAAGAAGTGACGTGGATTGACGTGCTAGTTGGAGGTCCAGAGCAAGGTCTGTGCTTTAAGACAGATGCCTGTAGCACCTCACCTTAGCCAACTGAGTTGCACAGCTCCCCCTCTGCCTCATTCCCTGTCCCACACAGCTGAAAGGATGACAACATGTGGATCCTTACCTGTGAGGTCTCACCCCCCCAAAATGTGAGTTCTCATCCCCTTAAAAAGAGAGAGGCCGTTCTGGCCATGAGCTACAGAGAACAGAAAAAACATGCAGCCATTAGTGCATCAAGGGTTACCAACACATAAAACATCAGAAAGTGAAACGTTCTCTATTCTGATTTAGCAACATCCCAGCCCAGACACACAGGCATTCCAGGCACTTTTATGTTCTGCAACCATTTTAGCATATCTCATAAGTAAGTGTAAGATACAGAATCACAGAATATGCCAAGTTGGGAGGGACCCAGAATTCTCATTGAGTCGGACACTTAACCCTGCACAGGACCATTCCCAAGAGTCACATCATGGGCCTGACAGTATCATCCAAACGCTTCTTGAACCCTGTCAGGCTTGGTGCTGTGACCACTTCCCTGGGAAGCCTGTTCCAGCATCCAGCCACCCCCTGGGTGAAGAAGCTTTTTCTAATATCTCACCTAAACCTCCCCTGACACATCTTCAGGCCATGCCCTCAGGTCCTGTCTGAAGCCACAGTATAAGACGCATTCAATAATGACCTCATGAACAGAGAAGAAAGGTTTCTGCTGGAATTTGCTCTGTTTTCTTTATTTTCTTTTTTTCATCAAAATTAGTTCTCTTTCAGTCAGGCCACTATATTCCAGGTCTGAAGTTTTTTCACAGAATCAAGCAGAACCCAAAAGCTTGGCAAACACCTGTTTTTACTGTACGTCAGGAATTAGATTTAGAAAGACACTTTTTCTGTCACATACTCATCATCATATTTTTACAGAACTGTAACTGCATGGAATATGCTGCAATTTCCCTTTTCCCTGCACTTACCTGATTTCTTGCTCCTTAAATCTTCATTGCAATTTTTAATGGAAACTGCAAATTTTCCGTGCTTTTGAGCAGTCTTATTCATTCAGGAAAAGGAGAATCTTTTGATACTTCCCGAGTTTAATCAACATTGTAAAATATTGCACGTTAATAAAATTTGGTTTTGAAATGGTGAATTTTGGTGACAAAAAGACCTTTGCAAAAATTGTTTTGCTAAAAACTCTTCAGTTGCCTACAGAGGTAGTTAGTATTTCAATGCTCAAACAAAGATGAAAAGAGGAAAGAAAATAACATACCTTCTTTGATACTCTCTACTTCTTGCTGTAGGAAATCTTTAGCAAAGAGCACATGCACTTTGACTTGGAAAACCAAATGCTTTACCTGTGCAGTTAACACCATATCACTGCGGGAGTTTGCCTGCCTGCTTTCTGAATCGGCTTCTTGATGGGCAATTTGCCTTTTACATGATTGCAAGATAATCTTGAGAAAAATGCCAAATTTTATTTTAATTTTTACCCAAATTGATTCCTAGGCTGTGGTTGCATGATCCTTGATGCCATATCTGTAGGAATAGGAACCAGCTGAATGAACTTGAACTGGATTGAGAGTTTACATGTGGTTGTGGCATTTTATAATCTGCTTTATGATTGTGTGTTCTTTCAAAATTAGTCTTTATTTATTCCAGCCAAACTAGTTTAAAACAAACCAGTCTCATAGCCAGACACAACTGTTTAACTAAATGAGTAAAATTATGTCTTAATTAGACTTGGTCTCTCCTAGGCTCCCATGCGAGCCCCTTTACGCAAGAAGAAACTAAATGTTGTTTTTGAAGTTATTCTTGGAAAATCTTGAGAGGGAGCCAATAGATAAAAATGTATGTTTTGCTTTTCCTTGCTGCTGTTCCATCTAATTTCACATTGCTTTTATATTTCACTTAACTGTTGCTAGAAAAGTAACAACTACTGTAGTATGCTGTCCTTTACCACCTTCTATCTCATATCTGGTGTTTAAGGCCAGAGGGTCCAAAACCATGTGTGGAATTGTTGAAAGTGCAAACTTCAGATTTGAAAAGATTCAGGTCTACACAGCAGAGCTGATTCTGGCCCAGATATCCACCACAGATGTGCTGAATTAATACCTGAACCAGTAGCTACACACTGAAAATCCAAAATCTCCTTCTTCATAACATCTCAAACTGGAAGAATAAAGAACCTGCCTCTTCTAAAGGAGCATCTTTTTCTTAGAGCTTGGTGTGAAACAGAACACAAATGAGTATTGCTCTAGGAAAAGAGTAGGGAGAGTAATTTCAGTAGAAAAGAAAATATCCAAATATTTCCATTACATGAAAATTCATTTTTTTACTTCATACAGTTAATGTATAGGGAGTAGCTCCTTATCATAGCAAGCAAGAATAAATACAAAAAACCTTTTCTCTGCATGTGAGACCTGCAGATCACTTGGCCCAGTCTTCTTGTTAGGCCACATTTCTTGCTACTATTCTTCCATCTCAATAGTCGTTTGCCAGTCTGGCCAGCAAAGTGAGAAAAATCAACCATATACTCAGTAGCTTTAGAAGCCATGTGCTTAGCCAAAGATACTTGCACTGCAAAACAGAGGGTTGTGACTCTTCTAGCGTTGTGCCTCTAATGCTGTAAAAAGCACTTGCATGTTTTCAAGAGCTAAAGAGTCATGTGAGAGCATAGAAAAGCTTTCAGATCTTTCAGAATTGCATGCTTGGAGATGAACTTATAAAAAATCCTCCATGACTTACAGAGATGAAAGAGGAATGGCCATTTCAACGCATTTTTTGCATTGTGAGAACTTGGCTGCGCTGACTTATTTAAGTATCTTTTTAATTTACTTTGGAATGGATGTGGTCTAATTTGTTGATATTTTCTATTTCTCAAAATTAAAAACGCTGACTGAGAGTGCTGGCATAGAAACCCCTGAAATTAAGAGTAAGTAGTAAAAGGAGACCACTCATTTGTCCTTGTGAGTCCTAGTCCCAGCTTCCAGTGTTCTCTAGCATGGTGGCGGGCTGTATCCTGACCTAGAAATCCTTATTCATGATCGGTTTGGATCAGCTGCTATTTTTTTCCTCCAAAAGCTAAAAATATATCTAGAAATAGGTGCGTTTGCTTTCTCTATTGTTTCTGGAATTATTTCATTTTTTTTATTTTTTGTTTTGAGAGCAGAAAGAAGATCAAAAAGTATGCGAACTTCAAAGAGAAATCTGACATTTCTTTTAGAGAACTTTCATTCCTCGCAGTCCGTGGAGATGGTGCTTTTACAAATGGCATTTGGATCAACAAGTTCTCATTCTTCATCTCACTCTTCATCTTTCTGCACATATGAAAGCTCACGACTTGACAGGCAGCTCAATATGTATAAATGGCTATATAGTGATTACAAAGTGTCCATGTTTTCAGACCTATTACGTATGCAGTGATGTAAAGCATCTGTTTTAAAGATAATATTTATTTATCATACCAAAAGGGGATAATGTCTGGAAAGGTTATATCGGTAAAGTAAACATGAAGCACTACTAAACAAAGTATAACCTAAATGGCCAGTTTGCATTCAGTATTGAATTTTTAATCTCATTTCCCCATTTTGTTGTAAACAGTAAGGGAAAAAACTGATACAGAATCCATAGGAAAAAAAATCCTGTACACTGTACAGTGCACATGTGCAAAAAAAAAGTCCTCCTGATATCCTTCTGCTTTGTTATTGACAACAGTTTGTTCTCTGCCAATAACACGAAGAGCAGCAGGGCTTGCTTTAAGTTACAATTTCCTGTGTAGCCAAGCAAGTTTATTAGGGGTGAAAAAAAGGTGGAAAGGGGGATGTGAAGGAAAGGTGTGTAGGTTGCACATTATATAATAGATATTTAACACCCTGGTACCACATAAAGCCTGTGTTCCCAGGCAGCTCTGCTGTCTTGGGATACAGCCAACAGATAAGGGAAGATATTCCACTTTCAAGTCCCTTCTTATTACAGCTCTGAAGGTCAGGGTAAATGAGAAAAACCAAGAAAAGGGTAGAGAGAAAGGGAACAAGATCCAGATTATTAGCTGATCTGGAAAGGCATGGGAACTCAGACATAATTTCTGAGTCCTCTGTGGACTTAGTGGAAGCTATCTGAGACAGAGTCCTATTTCCTCTGAAGAGATATGAAAAGAGAGCTGTGAGCCATGCTGACCATACATGATCCTAGAGGGAGCCTAGTCTGAGTGCACAACTATAGGAACAGCTCCACCTTCCACTTTAACACTGGTTTTATTCCTAAATTTTCTTGTGTTTAGGACAGCTGCTGTCACAGTAGTCTTAAAAAAAAAAAAGGTCTCGAGTTGTATTATTGAGTATAAAATCAATCGAAAGTCAGAATTCTGATATGGCTTCTGTAACAGCACAAGGAAGATAAAAATGGCAGCTTGCCGTAGGAAGCTCAGGAAAGTGCAGGTAGAGTAAAATCCTGAAATTAAGATTTGTCCAAACCTCTTTGAACAAAGCAAACTTACCTGATTTCATGCACCTCAGCTGACACAACCCTCTTAGCCTCATTTTTCCAATGAGAGTCCAACAGCCAAACCTACAAACATTTTTATAAACAGTGAATGCAGCACAAAGTAAAGAAGAACAAGGCAAATCAGAACTGACTTCTATTGATTTTGTGATAAAGGCTCCATGGAGACCAGCTGTTAATTACCTTTCCAGAGGAGACACTTGTTTAGCTTGGAGCCAGGGCTGGTTTTTATTCCCCCCTTTTCCTCTCAGGTACAAGAGAGTGTACTGCTAGGATTAGCATAGGATTTAAATTATAAATGTGTATTGGGACATAGTTTTAATTATTCATCCATTTTTTAATGGTACTGCTAAAGACCAAGCAAGAATGAGGTGATACATAAAAAAGACACCCCACATCTCAACTGCTTTGCTAGTAACATTTTCAACAGTTTAACATCACATTCTTTCTAGTTAAAGTTATGCCAAAGCAGCATGGATGTGTCCATCTCATTTTCCTTTCCACTATTTTTACAAGCATCAGTGAGTTAGTAAATAGCATTAATGACTCAACCCTGACAGGTACAGAGCTCTCTTGATGCCCACTGCCTTCGGAGTGGAGGGGAGTCACAGTTCTGTGTCACTAAAACCACTGAGTCCCAGCTGTATGATCTCTCTGAGCTGTGCATAGGGAAAGACTAGCAAGTAGGGATAAATGAAGCTTGAAAACCATCTGTTTGCTCACCAGAGCCTGACGTGGGCTGATTCAGTCCATGACATGGCTGCTACAGTGTTTGCTGGCCTGCCTGGGTGACACGAGCTGTTACTTAGGGCAATAACAGGTGCAAAACTTTCTGACAGTAGTGTTGTTTTTAGATCCCCAAGTCCCTCTAATAACCCAGACAGGCAGCAGGCTGAACCCTCCAAAACCGTAGGACCAACTTCGTACATGCAGCCTGCGCAATTATGGATGTAAAACAAATCGTGCCAGTGAAGTCACGATGGTCTGCACTTCTCGGAATTACTGGGGGTACTGTACAGAAAGCAGGATCATACACAACAGGAGGATGACATAGTTAAACTTTACAAACACATACAGTTTTCCTCAAAATCCTCTCTGATGCTAATAAGGCTGGTGCAGTTTTGCTGAAAATCCTGATGCAGAGATCATAGAATCAGAGAATGGTTGGTTTGGAAGGGACCTTAAAGATCATCTAGTTCCAACCTGCTGCTGTAGGCAGGGATGTGTTCCACTAGACCAGGTTGCTCAAAGCCCAATCCAACCTGGCCTTGAACACTTCCAGGCTTGGGGCATTCACAACTTCTCTGGGCAACCTGCTCCAGTGCCTCACCACCCTCATAGTTAAGAATTTCCTGCTAACATCTAATCTAAATCTCTCCTCTTTTAGTTTAAAACTGTTCCACCTTGTCCTGACACTATCTGACCATGTAAAAAGTCACTCTCCCTCTTTTTAATAAGCCCTCTTTAAGCACTAGAAGATCTTCCTTCTTTTTTAGCCACCTTGAGAAAGAAGGTCAAAGAGAAGGGACTTCGGTAGCTGCAGAGCACAAAGATGAGTATTTAAATTACTCATTTTATACAAAATCTCCCTGTACATGATTGAAAACAGGTGGTGCCTGGAATGACAGATCATAGCTGTTTTGTGATTATTAATACACCATCATTATGTGGTGTAAGGAAAAAAGCTGCAGCAGATGGGGCTCTCTACAACCAGACAGCAACAGACCATACAGGAAAATGCATGACTCTGCTTTAGCTTACAAGCTGTAAATACAAATGGTAATATGATTTTGACCCAGAGGGAGAACTATGTGAGGGTCTTCAAACACTGCAACCACTCAAACTAGACACACTCTTTGGTTAGTCACTCTCCTCCTGCCTATCATGTATTTCTTTATTTTCTTTGTGCTAGTATAGCAGCACTTCTAGTGCAAAATAAGCAAACTGTAAGCTAGAAAAAATCAGCATGATGATCATGGTTTGCACTTCAGCTCATACATAAAGTCTCTCTATCTTAACAAGCTACCACTCACAAGGAAGCCAATGCAATCAGGAATTAACAACCTCTGCTTGATTCTGATTCCAGATTTATTGTGCCTTGAGAAATCTTACATCTAAAAATACTTTGCATTAAGATCCCCTATGTGCTTCAAGCAAGGTGTTCTAGAAATGATCTGTAACATTTTGCATGTTAAAGAACAGCAGTGGCCTTGGTGAAGAACACTTTGCTCATTTGTATTTATACCCATCTCCAGCCCAACAAAGTGGCCAAGGTGACTTTGAGGGGGGAAATGCTGCTTGAGTATAGATAGTGCAATCTGGACCTACAACTTTCTGTGCATGTCAAAAGTCGTTTGCATATTCATTATCTTTTGATGAGCTCTGTGTGGTCAAGGGAAATGTACTTTCCCCTTTGGTGTATATCTCAATTTGATCAGCCTTCTGTAAATCTCCTGCGCTCTGTATCAGTGTGGGCATAATTTAGTTCTGTATGGACTAGATCATTCCCCCATATTACTGCGTTTTTAAATGTAAACAGAATATTTGGGAAGGCAGAGAGCCTGGTAAGGAGTTTTCTGGGTGCAAATATATAATTGCTAACTGCTTAATTAGGAACAGTCTGACTTTTCTAGGAGATAAAAGAAGTTGCTTGCTTACTGGGATTGAGTGGCAGAGGTGCCAGCCAGGGTTAGTAATAAATCCAAGAAATTCTGGCATCAGGATCCATCCTCAGCTCGGGTTAAAAAGACACGGCTCTTCTGTCCACACAAGGTAAGAGTTAAAGCAATTCACAATCCACTCCTAAAAATGAGACAGAAGCTTCAGAAGAAAGAGATGGGACTCAACAAATGAGTAAACCACTGCAAGTGAATTTGGCACAGGAGAGGTCATGTTACTGAAAGCTGGATGTGCTTGGTCTGACTGCTTTCCTCCAGTAACTTAAGGAGCAACATGGCTTGTAGCTCTGCAGGAACCATTCTGTGTGTCTCTTTCAGATCTACTGTTACAGGCCAGCAATGCCACTTAGTGGCTTCATGAAAACTGTTTTCTCATGGAAAAAAATTCCTGTATTAGAGAGCAAGGGATTCAATTGAACAGCAGCTCATTGCTGAATCCTGAGCATAGCATGCTGCAGAGTAAGAACAATGAGAAGCCGCTCAAAATTTCCATCTTTATCTTTTCCAGATCTTACATAAGGCATAACCTCCAGTGGGATGTGCTCCATCCCTGCATAAGAGTTGATGGCACAAAGCCCAGGTGCCCTGGGAGGTTGATGGGGAAGGCAAGACTTTGAGCACAAAAGCCTATCTTGCTTTAAGAAGGAGCTCCATCCTAAAGCGGAATTAGAACAGCCACAATTCAACAGGAAAAGCCATTCTCGGGAGACAAATGGAGGCTATCTGGCTCCGCTCTCTGCCAAGCACGTTCATTCCCAGATTTGTCAAGGTGCTGTGCCATCTAGAGGAATTTGAGAGGCATTTTCCCGCGTCTCTCCAAAGAGCTCCTGGCTCAGGATCGCTGCTGATGGAGCCAAGCAGTGAGACCTGCTCCTGGGCCAAAAACACTTCTGGCAATCCCTGTGTCTGGTGTTCCTGCTCCAACACAACAGATTTGCCTGAGTTATACTAGACGCCTTTAAAATGTGTTGCCTTAACAGTTTGAATGTAATGACCGTGGTTTTCTTTACTGCTTCAATTTACATCCGAGTGTGATTCACAGAAACAAGGGCACACCTCTACCAAAATACCGGGCTGCTGCTGACATAGATACCTGTTAATAGATGAAACAATGGCTTAATCTTTTTTTTTTTTTTTTTTTTGCTTTGTCATGTACAGCGGCACGAAGAAAACCGCTGTAGTGTTCAGCTACCAGTGACTTACAGGCAGAGATGGACTTCATGGCTTTTGCTGTGAGGTAATTACAGAGCACACTAATGCTGACTTACCATGAAATGGAAGTAGTGGCCTACAAACAGTGGCACAGTGTATCTGGGGGGTGAATGTTGCTATTGACTGAAAATGGTTATTTAATCTTTAAAAATGTTGATGCAAAATACTGCCTTCATTCCTTTCCTGCTCCACAGCACCTCAGGCTTCAATTACCCTGTGAACTGGCCAGCTCAGCGTGACATCCTCAGCTCTGCCCTGCCCAATATGCCTGTCCTGGTACACATCTGTCTCCTCTGACTGACAGCCATCCAAAGCTGATGGGTTGCCTATGGCTTTCCTTTGCAATACCTGAGTAACCCTGAGCTCTCAGCCCTCCAAAATTCCTTTAGGCATCCTAATCCCTACGTGATTCCAAGCACAAGACAGGTGAGCCATAAATTAATAGAAAAAATGAAGTCAGTCCGTTTTGCTCTGGGAAAAAATAAAGGAATTTCCCAGGTTCTCACCAGTTTTAAATGATCATATGTTGCTTCTACAGCCTACTTTCTTTTTGACTTTTCTCCAGTTTTGATGTTCTCTGCTCGGTCTCTTCTGGCAGGAGGTGGCTGCTATTAAGTGATTGTCAGAGTTTGTTGTCAGCCATCATGTTGCACTGTTTGGAAACAAAACCAAAGAAACCCTTAAACAAACAAACAAACAGAGTGAAAAGTGTTATTGCTACAGGAAGTAATCCATGAACATTGTATCATTCTGTGTTTTTAAATTAGTATGCGGTCCGGGAACCCCTTGGAAAGCTTTTCTCTGTTTCTGAGAAGTTTTCAAAGGATACCAGATGCAAGCTTTAGCAAGCTCTAGCTGCTGGTGAGCTAGGGGCAGTTGGTTCAAATAAAATAAGAAAGAGTTTAAAGCATCATTTCTCAGTTGAAATGGCATTTACTGGAAGTTTAAGTGGGCTTTACTGGAAGTTTTAAACCTTCTTGACTCCTGGTGTTGAAAATATTTGCTTGCTTGTTAGAGGCTGAAATGCTGAAAATGGAAGTCCCAAAGTAACAAAGATCATGGAATCACAGAATCATAGAATAATTTTGTTTGGAAGAGACCTTAAAGATCATGTAGCTCCAAACCTCCTGCCATGAGCAGGGTCACCTTCCATTAGACCAGACTGGAAAAACTCTTCAGAGGTTATAGCTTGTTTGATATTTATGGAACAGAGAAACAGCTTTACCTTTGCTTCATTTTTGATGATCTGGAATTTTTAGTCTGCATGTCACTGCACCAATGACACACAGCGGCGCAGACTGCTCCTCTGTCTGCTTCTCTGTTGAGACTTCACAACAAATCTAGAGAGGTCGTCCATGTCACACTTTCAAAAAAGAAGATGGTATTTCAGAATCAGAAGGAATTTACTTTCTCCTGCTTATCCAGCAGCTAAGGTCAGGGTCTCACAGGCTTGTGCTTGAGGTGCAGCAGCCCCACTGTGCCCATGTTTCCTGGGCACTGGGCCAAGGTCTGTTTCTGACTGTCATTAGCTTGCTGAGTAACTCTTAGAAGTCAGTCACTTCCCATCTGTCTTTTTACCCATCTTGAGCATATAGGGGCATACAGCATGCAGGGTTGAAATGAGCTTTCACAGCTTTTTTTTTTTCCTTCTTGGACTTCCGCAATGTACTCAGAATGAATGATTTGTTTTGTCCCTTGTCCCTTGTCCTCTCAAACTGCCTGGTTCCACAACTTAGCCTCCACAGAAATAATTATTTCAGAGAATAAGTTAAACATTGCTTAAGCACTTGCAAAGGTTTTAGTATCTGAGATATGCAGAAACTAAAAAGAATAGAACAGAGCATGCTTTAAGTGTTAAAGGACTAGAGTAGGCAAGTAGTCCAACCATTACAATTTCAGAACAAAAGGGCAGATGGTTTATACACATTCAGCTGAATTCAGACCTGAAAAAGGTGATACAGATCCTCTGACTGTAGCTGTTCCTGCCTTCCCCAAGCCAAAGACAGTTGTGGTTATTCACTAGGATAGAGTAGAAAAGCAGGTTCAGTCAGTGCCTGGTAAGAAATGGTGCCACTGACTTGAAAGTCAGATTAGTAGATAAGGATAATAAATATATATACACTTTGATATATATTTATCAAAACTACCTCATGTTCTGTGAAAGAAGAATAGTGGAATGGAGGGACTGTATATAACAGAATAAGAATTTAAAATGTGTAAAAGTATCTGGGTAAATGTGGAATATTATCAATAAAGTAATAATAATGATGATGATAAAAATAATCCAAAATAGAATAGTCAAATATAACACATGTCAGTGGTCATGTAGGGGATAGCCTATGGAAGTTATGGCAGTGGACACACAAGGTGGGAAGGATTTCTGGGCTGATTGGTCAATACAAAAACGTTAAGGGATTCATTCTTTGAGTCACACAGAAAATGTATGGTCTGAATCATCAGACAGACCTAATTGCAGGACGTGTGGATGCTGCCCTACTTAGGCAGCATCAAAACTTCAGTTTTGAATGCTGATCGAAGTTTGGACAAGAATTGCTATATTTTTCTGTAGGAAACCCTGGAAAATTCTTACAAAGTGCTATTAAACCAGGCCCTTTAGCACCTTGTAGAAGTAGACATTTGTCCAAACTGCTCTCAGAAAGTTCTTGCAGGCAAGCAATGAACACTGTGGTCAGTAGAGAACTGCACAACACGGAGATAAGGGCTGCAGGATGTTGGGGGTTGTACAGACATGCAAGACATCATTTAATTCTAGGCCTTTCAGGCTGAACAGGCAATGGAGATAAAAGGAGGGGCAAACAGCAGTGAAAAAGGCGTTATCCAATGCAATAAAAAGTTTGTCAGTAAAGCCAGGAATCATGGCCAAGCTTCCCAAATCCCCATCTATGACCTATCTCCTCAGTCAAACCTCCACTGGATGATATGAAAGAATCTTTGCTGCTTTGTGTCTTGCCTTGTAGAAGAAAATCTTAGGAAGGAATAGTAACAGCAACAACATGAAGATTAAAGAGCAAGACTGTCCCTTGAGAGAGATTTGGGCAGCTGCAAAATGTAAATTGCATGTTGAGGCCTGAAACATCTGTTTTGATGTACTGATCTCTCTAGAGGACTTTAGGATCGTTATCTCTCTATTTCAGTTGTCATCACATACTGGATTGTGGCCCTCTGGTAGAGGCATACCCATGTTTCCCCTTAATGCAGGTCTGCCACTTGAATCAAATAACATGGCTGGAATATAATTGTACAGACATCCTCCCAAGCATCGCTCAGTCATGGCTCCAAACCCACTATAGACTGTAACTGAACATGAACAACATATGAGGGAATAACAAAAGAGAAATGGGCCAGAACTTATTCCCACTGAAACTAAGAAAGAGTTTCTCCTTACACTGAAATATAGCAGAGATGGTTTGTTCTGTTCTGTTCTAGTGAAGATAGCAAGAAGGTCGACCTAGCAGTCATAAAGAGAGATAGGAAAAGCATCCGGGGAGATAAAGAAGCAGTGAGTCAAGGAGAGTTTTGCAAGCCCCTAACATGTAGAATATTGTAGTTAGATGTTGAAATCTAATTAATATGTATGTAGAAGTGTTGCAATACCTCACAAAATTTGTATAAAAACCCTGACTTCTCACTCGAACTAGAGAGAGCTTCTTTGTCCAGTGTGAACTAGGGAGCTCTCCAATGTTGTATGCGATAAATACCTTTGCTGTTTAAAGGCTGAATTCTGTCTCTAAACAGTTTCATTGAGCCTTTTTGGGCATCACCACTAACAAGAGCAGGCTTAGCTTCTCAGCTGGAACAAGCCAGCTTTCCCCAGAAAGAGTACATCTTTTAACAGGATTACCTTGTAGATGTTCTCTTACCACATGCTCTCTTTATATTCATGTAAATCAGTCTGTCTGGCAGACGAAAAACTAGCATGACACGTGGATCCTTTGCAGACAGCTGGGAACAGGGAGGCTCCTCTGTCCTGAGCACCTCTGCATACAGGGCGCTGGATCACTACACCAAACAGGACTTTCCAGAGATGGATTACGACCTTAAAGGTGAAGCACAGGCAGCGTAAAAGGAAAACATCCCTTAGTCAGAGGCAAGCAGAGGAAAAAAGTAAGTATCTATGCCCACACATAGATCTACAATTTGCCTAAGGCATCGGTGCAGTTGCAGGGATGAGGGTGGAACTTTTGCTTTCCATAAATTGTAGCATGCTTCACCAGAGACACATCCATGTGCCTTGGACTGCCCTCCCGTCAGAAACAGGAACATGGAAGTAGTGAAGGCAAATCTCTGCATATATATGTTTATTTCTTTAGTGTTTTGTAGCTACATAAGGTTCTATCTTAGGTTTCCTCACTTCCAGTCTTTATCTTTCAAGCCTTGTCTCATTCTTCCACTTCCAAGAGGAATATCAAAACTAGAAGTAAAAAAAAAAAAAAAAAACTCTTTCCTAGTCCAATGTATACATCCATGTATTTCTACCTCTCTGCATAGAAAGCTCATAAAGATATATATGTAAGCAAAAGTCTTTAGGAACGCATTTTAACAAGGATGAAATGTGGTCATCAGTTCCTTCAGGGAAGTCCCACTCCTTTTTGAACATGTAAGGAATTTTGTTCATATATCTTCTTCCAAGAAACATTCCCTTATCTTGGAGGAACTGGTCTTTACTATTAGCAGTCTGTACCTTCCAATATCTGTGAGTGACTGAAGTCTGGCTACTGTTGCATACATCTGAATCTTTTTAAGAGCTGTTTGTCTGTTAATGGTCACACTGATGGTTAAAGATCGGAAAATATAACCAAATGTAGTATTTGTGAGAATACAGCATGAACATCTTCTTTTAGCAGCAGTTGCATTTATCTTATGAGATTACCCACAGCAGCTCAATAGTTTCAATACGAATGGCACGGTTACAACTGGGGGAAAATATAGAAACGTATTTTGAATCATACCTGTCTCTGGAGAGGGACAGTTTGCCACAGACTTGGCAACAAACCTCAGAATCAAACTCAGTCCTGTTTTTGCTTTATAACAAGAGCTACCAGCACCTGTACATCAGAAGTCAGGGCTGAACTTGGTTAGGCTGTGCTCTAGGGGACACTGCTTAAGCAGTGGACTAGGTTGGACTAGATGGTCTCTTCCAACCTTACCCATTCTGTGATTCTGTGATTCTAATTAAATAGCTGAAGGCTGAAATGCAAATAAGGCTTGGAAGCTACCACTGCTTCAAAAGGAGATGTGATTTCCCCCTGCCACAGGGAGTGGGGAGTAAAAATCCTGGCTTCCTTAATAACACCAACTAATTAGCCCTTGCTCTTAATCAAGCCTCTAGATGAGCTTGTGGTGGACCTGTGGTCTTTGGAAAATGTCTTCCAAGCCTTAGTGTTGTGCTGTTTCACAGGCTGTCCTCAAAGCTAATCAGCATGTGTCTTAACACAAAACAACTGAACAGCACTGCTCTCGCTCATGGCACTTTCCTCCCAGCACTGCAGGTGTCACTGTAAAATAGAAAATCTGCTTGTAACAGACTCTGTTCTGGTGACTTTGCAGGGGGTTGTACACAACTCGAGTTTACATGAAAATATTTGTCCTCTGATAATAGAATAGATGCTATGCTCTATTCTAACATTGTTGTTAGAACTGTATTTGATGGTCACAGTTCTCATACGAGGAACTGAAGGTTGACGTTATAAAGGCAGATTTTCCCCCTTCCTATGATGTTGCCATTGGAGAGAAAAAGGCATGGTATTTTTGGTCTGCAAAGCCAAAATGTTGCTTTTTACAAGCATAGGAGAGCAATGAGAGTTCAGTGGTGTAAAAAAGCAGTTTGTTTCTTGGTCATATGGTTATCCATGCAATCCTGTCTTTCAGTGGTGCCCGAGTAATTCTTTGCAGAAGGAATGCTTTAATTAGGGTGGGTGTACCCAGTCTATCAAGTTATTAGGACGACATAATGAGTAAATCCACAGCAGGCTCCTGTCTAGTAAATGTGAGAGGTATCTTAACTACTCTGTAGCACAGTTCCATAAGACAGCGAGATTGTCTTCTATCTCAAAGGTCCCTTGTGAGGACAAATGAATTAAAGAATGTAAATCACTTAGATACATTGTTGTATCAGAGGGTCAGATAAGATGCCAAGTGAGATTCACCTCTCACTCAGCAATACCGGTTTTAGCTTGTTGTTTCACTGTTGTTTCACTCAGTGTCTGATGAGAAATCATTTTGTGAAGGCCAAAAAAAAATCAGCCTGACACATTCCCTAACTGCAAGCCAAATCATCCAATTTATCCACAATTATAAAGGTCTTTATAACGGAAAAAAAAATCCGACCCCGAAATGCAACCCCCTGATTTTTTTTTTTTTTTCTCTTGCATTAATTGCAAGTGTTCATGCCTTTGAAACATCCCTAAGGGTATATTTTAGTAATATGAATTTTGGTACATAAATGATTTAAATTGCTCATAAAACTTTAAATTCTAGCTCCTACAACTGCTACTGGCAGCCGCTGACACAGAGAGATAAGATTAGGAGCACTTACGTTTTAGCCATTGAATTACCTTTATTGCATTTGTTCTTTCTTCTTCTAACATGAACCTGTTTTTTGCAATTTTATGGGTAACAAAAACTAGAGGAAGTACTAAAGCAGCAGGTCTGTCTTTTGCCCTTGAGTATGCTTATGCTGCTCAAGGGCAGCATATGGGGATACTGTACCTGTGTCCTGGGCAGAAATTTAGTCTTCAGGAGAGCTAATGAGCTGGAATTCAGCCCAGAGCTAAAGTCATGTGTCTCTGTCAGCTTATATGCCCATTTAACCACCTTGGGGGAAAATGCAGACAGAGCTCTTCTAGCTTTGTTTTACCTTACACTCTCCTTTGTTGCTGAGAGTTGACACGGAAGTGTTGCCTGGAATCAGGAGAAAAAACTCACCAGGCAAACTTAGTGCAGATAAAATAGAGAGCAGCTCTTTTAATGAAGGCCTTCACGGCTCACGCCCGTGTCCAGGGGTTCCACAATTTATGGTCCAATCCAAAAACCATCTGCCACTAGATCCTCCCCAAATCTGCCCTCTGGCACGCTTCCCTCGAAATTGAGTTGGGGGTCCCAAGACCCCTTTCTTCCTCATCTTCCTCTTCTTCACAGCACGTACTGTCTCTGGAGCTTCTCCAGGGTTCTGGGCTTGAAGGTTGTTTTGATGATGATGGTATCTTGTTGTTCTGGCCTGGGGTGCGTATGTTCTTGAACAAGATGTATATACTATAGTCCTGCCTTGAAAGGAGCCTAAACAAGCCTAAAGAATTTAGAAAATTTGATATGAAGTGGGGAATAGGGTTTGGTAAGTGTTAACTACTATTCTAAAGTGTGAGACATTATACAACTACACTGAAAATCTGTATTTACTACACAGCTACTTAAAATCTACAAAAAGCTAAAAATCCTAAAAATCCTAAGGCATCAGAAGCCAACAAAATCTGGTCTGAAAGAGCTGGCCCACCTCCAGCCTCAGGTCAGGAAGAGCTGTACCGGTTTTGCTGTGTCTTTCATTTGTCTTGCAGTGTAAAACTGGCCCCATGCTCCAGTTTTACCCAGTGCTATCCTGCTAGTGATAACTTCTGCCTAGATGGGAATAATCACCTCTTTTTTTTTTTTTGTTTGAAAATGTGTTATATATTATCTCTGTTACAGAAAATACAGACAAGAACAAGACCTAAGACAGAGCCATCCTTAGCCCAGGCTGTCACAGTCCCAACAGCACAGGATAGGGGCCAACAAAAAGACCATCACTGTGCACCTGGAGACCCTACCCACTTGGCAGCACCACCAGTCATTGCAACCTTCACTGAAACCCAGCTGACCATTTGGGCTTTTCATCAGTTGCTGCCATACTTTCCCAACTTGTGGAGGAAAGGTAACAATTCTTGTACACCTTTCAGGTGTAACATTAAGGTCTCCAAAGACCTTAATGTTCCCTTCCTCTCCCACCCAGCAATGGAGAAGCTGGTCAGCCTTCCCAGTGGGGAACACTGCCACTGGTCTGCAGCATTGATCCACTAGGATTAGACCCAGTTTTGCCATTTCTGTTGACATGATAAGCATAGTGAGAATGGAAGGTTTCAGGATGTTTGCCCAGAAAGGTTTTAAGTAAGTTGCAGCTTGTCTGGTTTTTCCAAAATATTTTCACTGCAGTGCTTGAGGCTCTACCAGCTCTGTGGCCAAGCCATCTTTTCACAGCTCCAACGTGCCTCTTCCCACCACTGGGTAGTTGAAACTGAGTGGAAGAGCGGCTCTGTTCTGTCCCTCAGAGAAGGCTTTATAAATACATCTGGCCACCAGGAATGAGTTTACTAATTATGCAGTTGACCTTCAAGAAAAAATGGTCTATCAGGACTAAGTGAAATGAAGAACTCCATTTAGCACTTCCAAAATGCTGACCTAGAGTGTTAAGTCTTTTGATATGGGAATGGATAAGCTATAGTGGACATACAATAGGACAGGGGGTTGTTAATTTTTCTACATTTCTTTTACTGTAACTACAGTAAGGTCTTCTCACCTAAGGTCTTCTCACCTTAGCTGTTATCAGACCAAGCTAGGCTAATGCTGCTGACTAAGAAATTAAGGTCTAAGACAAATCCCTCTTGCTCTTCCTAATGCATTTTGTTTCCTCTCAGACAACAGAGCTTCTGCATATTTGTGGTAATTTCCCACCACAGACCAGGAATGCTATATGCAGTCAGAACAGCAGTGTTCAAACATATAAGTCAAGATTTTAAAGAATTGGGTGAGCTTATTTTTGTCTATTTACAGAATTGCATGAGGAGTTGAAAATCAAGAAAAGGAATTTTTTGATACAGTTTCATAATAATTTTTTTTTCACTCTCAGTCAACTTAAGGTTTAAATCATCACAAGTTGGTTGATCAATGCTGGAAGTGAGGATAAATCCGTACCACAGTATTCTTCTCTTGATATGTGTAAATGTACACTTTCTTGAAGTCAGTTAGGGATTGGAGTCTCTGAGAAATGGTGCTGTACAAAGAGCATCATTAATATCAGCTGCTTTCCTGCTATCCAAGGGTACTTGCAGCATCTCAAAACTAAATTTGTTTTACTGTTCATCATTATATTATCTCTAAGGTAAACACTCTTAGATGAGAGATACTTCATTTCCAGTTTATATTAAGGAGGATCCTCTTGGTAACCACTCTCAGAGGAAAGAGAAGAGGTTATGATGGACTCCTGATGATGAATTAAAATACTAGAACAGCAGTGCGAAAGGCTAGACAGGAAAGACCAGGCTTTGCTCTCCGGTGCTTACTTATTTTGTTGGTAGTGCCTCTGAGTGCTCAGCATAATCACTGAGAGCTGCTGCTAAGACCTTTGCAAACATTAATCATGGAGTATGCCTCCAAATTCACAGAATCACAGAACCATAGAATAGTTTTGGTTTGAAGGGATCTTAAAGATCATCTAGTTCCAACCCTCCTGCCACAGGGTTTGGCAGTACACCTTTCAGTAGATCAGGTTGTTCAAGGCCTTACCTAGCCTGGATTAAACACTTCCAGAGATGGAACATTCACAATTTCTCTGGGCAACTTGTTCCAGTGCCACACCTCTTTTCTCTCACAGTAAAGAATTTCTTTCTAATATCTAATCTAAATCTACTCTCATTCAGTTTAAGCCATTCCCCTGCGTTCAGACACTACATGCCCTTGTAAAAAAATCGCTCTCCAGCTCCAGTTGTAGGCTCCCTTTAGATGCTGAAAAGCTAATCTAAGGTCTTAAAGGCACTCCTGTAACACATTTTCCAAATGGGTGTAGTTAAGCTTAAAGTTCAGGACTATGAAACTGTTCCTACGAGGCATTTTGAAGTTTTCTTAATCATATGATGGCTGGACCACACTGGATAAATGTAGACCTGAGTAAATATATGTTTTCATGGAAGACATTTAAAAGAGTTTTTGAAGTCTCTTTTAAGAATAACGCAAGAATCTTTAGAAAATGTGACCTCATCAAATGTCATAAAAGACTGTTTCAATGGTGCAAGTGTATTAGAGACATATATTAGTATGGTTGTATTTATATGTTAGTATTCATATATGAGGACATACCAGATAAGACATCTTGGAATGAGCAAGATCCTGGTTGTCTAGGAAAGTGATATCAGCACCCATTTAAATGTCTCTATTTAGGAAAACCAGAAAGGGTATTTGCGAGAATATCAACATCTCCATGCTTTCTGTTCCTTGGGTTGGGCAGTGATTATTGACAGGTATTTAGCCCAATATTAACTTCTGCAACCTGAGCTCTGACTGTGTTCCAGTAAAGTCTTGACCACTGGTGTTCTGCCACTGAACTACACAGCACTTAGGACATCAAGGGTACCACGACACTCTGTTAGGGGAGTAATTTCCCTTGACAGCTGTGTGTGAGGGTAACAACAAACTGTATGCAGGATCTGGAAAGAACAAGCCTGTGAACCTGCAGGAAAAGTGACAAAGAGCAGCCAAGTTGTATTGTGCCAATATTTAAATAATCTATCTATGTGGGACAAAAGTTCTCACCCTCCCTGGTGTTTCACGCGATTGTATCGCTATAACCAGGAACAGGGAAAACTGTTGTTGCTGGTTTTCCACACTGCAAAGAAAATGGTTGCTTTAGGCAGATTTTTACCTTTGGTTTGTCCTGGCTAGTACTTTAGGTTAACAGACAGATTCTGAGGAAATGAAAAAAATGCACACTTATTTCATTATAATTCCTGTGCAGGGATACCCTCCACCATTACTGTGGATAAAGCATGCCACTTCAAATAATGTAGACGTCTCATCTTCTGTTCCTTTTACTCTTTCACGGATGAACATATGGATAGATTATTTGAATTTGTTTTATTTTTGATGATGTGCTGTTCCTATACGCTACAGTAGAAATTTTTTTGTGACTTCCATTTACATTTAAGTTGTCTTAAGTAACATATTCTTATAAGCCTGTGAAATGGCAATGGTTTTGGGAGATTGCCTTTTAGTTCCGTGCTATTATTATCATTATTATTATTGTTATTATTATTATTATTACTACTTAAGTTGGCACCTAGAAGACCAGACAGATATGTGCTAAAATAATTTATTAGATTGCCTGCTTTTGACTTGCAGCCTTAGAAGTCAGTCAAAATTTGTATGCATTAGCATGTAGAAGAAATGAATGTAAAACTAAATGTTAAATATGAGTATATATACCATGCAATTCTCTTCACGTCACACACGTCAAAATTAAGTATTTTCACAGTATATTTGACCCTTCCAGTGTCCTGAAATGACTGCCTTGGTTCCTAACCAGGATTTTGGAGGAAGTGAATAAATTCCAGGAGTATAAGGTAAGTAGCTATTTTGAATTTCTGAATTAATTTTGATCTCTACAGTTCAGCAAAAATTTATAGATTGTGCAGTGGTTTGCCACGAAATTTCCATGATCAGAGAGTTTATTATCTATTTCCACCTCAGCCCTATGAAAGGAATGTGTAAAATACCAAAATTGTGGATGACAGCCATTCCTATGTGCTCTTATTAGAATTATTTATTTATGGCATCAGGTGGGTTTGAAAGCAGGAGAATGGGAAAAGGAGAAAGAGAATAGGGTGGAGTTTTTAAGAGCTCTGAGGTGCTTAAATCCCTTAATGAAGAAGGATGGAAAGCTCATGCTTCCCTTTCTGATAGTCTCAATGGGTACTCACACATTTGGAAAACCTGTAGCTCTTAAAAATGTCAGTAAGCTGCATCTCCTATTTCACCTGAGACATGAGAGACTTCGGTGATGTGCTCTGCCACGGACACCTGCAATGCAGTAGAAAGAGCTGCAAATCTCAAGAGTGGTTTTCTTTGCCATTAGCTCTCAGAAAAAAACCTTCCTCTTCTCTGGTAAAACACCTTGGAGTGCTTCTCATGCACAGATCAACTCTGCATGTTAGTGTGTCGTACAGTCACCTGACCAAAATCCAATTCCTTTGACTGTTCTTGAGTGAATGTCCTAAACCTGAAATTTCAATGTTCCTTTGCTGGACTTGGTACTTCATTATCCTTTGTACAGCAAAATGCTGATAAACTCCATCCTTGATCACGCAAAACACTTAGATGCATGATTAAACCTAACTGCACATGTGCTTTGCTGCACAGCAGTGGGTGCTCAGCAGCTTTCAGGTCCATTATCTGGGGGGAAAGGGTTTTGAAATATTCTCTGAGCACTGCAGAAAACAAAATTCTTTCAAGCAGACCAACAAATAGGAAAATATTTCCAATTTTTTTTTAATTATTTTTTTTTCCTTGAGCAGGAAGGAAACAGATAGGAAAGATAGTAAAATCTGAGCATTTTGACTCAAAAGGTGGCCATGGCTGTCATCCTGTTTTCTGTGTTTGCAGTGATTTCAAATATCCTGCTGAAAGGAGAGTGGCTGGTGCAAAGAACTGGAGCAGATTTAACTCAGCTGTTCTCCTCACGTTTCATTAACATGGTACTAAATTCACGCTGGACTGAGAGATATCAACAAGAATGAGAACAAGGGTTGAATATGAAGTGAAGAGGAAGCATGTATCCCTGCCACGGATGGTAATTGCCCTGTGGGACATGCTTCAGACACTTATCTTGGTTTCTGTACAGCCTGTCTTCGTGCTCAGCAGGTAGTGAATCAGCACCATTCCTGGTAGCCAGCTGATGCTGGAAGAGGAAGGTGACTGCCTGGTCTTGAACTCTGTGGAACGTTCCATGGAAATAAAGAGGTACTGTAGTTGATTTTTTTACCCTGAAACAACAACACAGTTTAAAAAACGTACTAACCTGGCTAGATTCTCTGCCTCTCCAGGGGATGCAGGAGTCCTGCAAGCCCTGATGCAGAAATGATGTTCCTATTCCTTACTGGCACAGCAAACTTAGGATACACATTCAGGTAATAAAGTATCCTGCACTATGATCTTCTCTTTATATTCAGATTCATCCCATAGCTATTTGAGAAGCAGGAAACTATAAGAATAGCATAAAAGGACAATTCAATAAACACAGTGTATTTTTGCCATCTTATCAAGGCCAGAAAAGTGGTACCCTTTATAACAGAATTGGATAATTGCTTTAGATGTGCTCAGAAATGTGACTCTTTCCTCTGATTCTGTATAGGAAAATAGACAGATAGACCTGACATACACATTTACACGATATACAGGGAAATACACAAGAATAAATATTATGGAAGAAAAATTTAAAATAGATTATAGAGAAATATTACTCTGACATTATTGAGGAATGTACTAATTTACTTCCCTAGAAAATTTAGTTGAATAAGTGAAACATATTTTTTTCTGTCTACTGTGTGCAGAAATACATAATTTTGTCCAGTTTCATTATGGGAGGCAATTACTCTCATAGACACAAGAATGTACTAACAGAATTCCTTATTAATCTCTGCCTCTCTTTTCTCCCAGGGTAGAATTATTGACTGTGAGCTTTTCCTTTGATATTTTTTAAATTAAAAAGAGGTTGCCTTTCTTGTTTAATTAGAAAAATACATGTATTTATTTTTCTTGTTTGGTAACCTTGTTTTAACAACACCAAAGTAAAGAAATTTTTTTCACATCCTCCTAAGGTAGGTAGAGGTGAGGTACTAATGTGAAGACCTTAATATTACACACAGTGGCAGACAGCATTTAGTATTAAGGGCTGTAGTTTCCCCAAATCAATTATAATAATATGTCTATTATTCAAATATTAATTTAAAACCCATTTATAATACATTAAAAATATTTAATGAAGGACTATGTCTACAAAAGCCTTTAGAAACTTTAGCACTGTCTAGAAGCCCAGTGTAAAGTTGAAAAGTTAACACTTCATTTTTCCTGCTTGTTTACCACATGCCTTCTGGAGGTATGTAAGGTTTTTGCAGATCAGGGTTTTCACCAGTGAAATCCCAGTGCAATAAAGATTCTAAAGAGCTGAGCAGTGAGGTGCCCCAAATCCATAACTAGATGTTTCATTTCTATCTCCCCCATCTTTTGAGTCCAAACTGCCCTATATTCTGAAAAGGCAAGGTTTATATGAAGGCAGTATGATGATCCTACTGCAAGACCTTGATCTTTCAGCTACTGACTTAATAGCCCAGGATGCCAGAAGCTCAGCTTCATTTCCTTCCCCTTCTTGAGGCAGTTTCACTTTGCATATTTCCCTATCTCACCCTGTAGCAGAATTGTCTTAACTTTTCTTGCTGTTGCATTTTGTATACGGTAATTGTACAGTCACCAGACAGAAAGACTGAATAGCAATAATTCCCCTTTGAAAATCTGGAGCTTTCATCTTGTACTGAATTGGAAAAGCTTCACATAGTTTTCTCACTATTACATACTGCTGTTACAAGAAAAACAAAACAACTTTGTTAAAAATGTTGGTTAGCACAACTGCACACTAAAAGCAACAAGAAAGAGAAACTATTTCTTCTTCAAGTGAATGCTGCCTGTGAGCTTGAGGATTTGATAATTTTAGCTATAATTAGTACAGAGATAAAAGGGCTAAATCACAGTGCTTTTTCATGCTTTCTTTCTGTTAAATGAAGAAGAATAGCTACTGACCCTTTGCTAGCAACTAAAAAAATTGGTACATTCAACCCACTGTTTATGTGTAGGAGAGAATAGAAGTGCTCTATAAAAAATGCTCTCTAGCAAGCCCATCCATTCAAAGACTGCTGCCACCTTCTGCCTTTAAATGATGAGCTTATCCAAAGGCCCTACGGTGATAGGACACTTTCACTAACTTCAGTTTGGAGGTGGATCTAATGGTTATACCAACAAAATAATATCCAACTGCTGAGGTTCAGAGTCTCAGCCTGTTCATGTGGGTGGGTGAAAGAGGTAGGATGTGAGGTGTTAATTGGATGATCCGACCCTTCCAGGGCCCCTGGAGGAAATCTGACCTGTGGGAGCTGGAGACACACACCAGACAAACTGCAGGTAGAAAGGACATCCATGCAAGCAGGTGCACCCCTGCAAGCTCTTTCAATAGAAAGGACAGCCTCATGGAGACACTTGGGGTGCAAAGAGTGTCTCATGGCCCCGCTAGATTAGTTCTTCATTTAGATATCAGAGGACGCAGGACCAGATAACTCAGCTATACAGAATTTCTGATTTGTTTTTTAACTCTGCATTTTTCTGCTATATATGGTCATGACTGAAATCACATGTGTGGTTTTTTATTCACTAAGCGTTCTCTACTAGTTTACAAGGAATTTCACTTCGATTTGTGGGGGCGGGGTTGATTTCTTTATTTAACTTTGCTTCCTCTGACAGAAAGAGGGGACTAAATGTTGCTGTCATCATATTGCTGCAAAACTAAGGCCAGAAAGTAGTTTGTCCTGTGGACACCTCCACCAAAAGACTGAGTATCATGTAAAGGAATAGCAGAACAGATATTCTGCACTTAGAAAGAGTAGAGCTCTGTTAGGCCAGAACATTTAAGGTTTAAGTAAGTTAAAGACACAAGCTTTTAGGGGGAAAAAAATCCCTCTTCCCTGCCCGCCCCCCCCCAAAAGAAAGAAATCGGGGGATATGGATCAAATTTTGCAAAAGAGGATGCTGATTTCTGGTAGTGTTGAAAACTAGTAGTTTATAGCAATTTATCTATTTCTACATTAACTTAAATGATGAATGCCCTTTTAGCAAGATGTATAGAGAGAGGGCAGGTAGGGCTCATAAAAAAAAATCTCACAGCATCTTCCCTTGCTTTGATCTCTAATGAGCGAACTGCTACAAGGTTAGTGACTCCTTACAGGAAAGTTCATGTCAGAACCTATGTAAAATTTATTTTGCAGGGCCCTGGAGGCCCTTTAAAATGCAGAAAAGTCGAGAGATGTAAGGGAAAGGGAATTCCATGTCTTAGGTTTACAATTTATACTTTCTTCTCAGTTCTTACAGTTTTGCTAAAATTTGAACCATAGGTCACTTTGTACAATTTCAAAGTCACTGTAGCGTTACACTGGGGGAATGTATACACAAGGTATATGCATATATGTCATTAAAAAATTATAACCTCTGTATATACTGTCTCTATATGTACATCTAAAATGAGAATATATATGACAAAGATATGTATCAGAAGTAGGAAAAAAATTAAAATAAATAGGAAAAGACATCTATTCATTGTAGGAAAACATGTTCACTTGCAATTTTGAAGGTTGGCTGGTATCTGGTCAGGAAATCTAGACAAGTGTCACTGAACAAAATGTTGCTGAAAAATAACTTCTCCGAAGGACCTGCAAAAAAACTCCGAAAATTCTGCACACAATTCAGATAAGAGGCATCCCAGATGCTCATCCAAACTAAGACCCAAGTGTCTCAAACCAGGTTTTTCTCAGTCAGCAGGTTTGTCACATGTTTATAGCTGATGACTACAGTATTACTCCCTTACTTCTCCAAGCTGTGCAGAGTTCCTGTTTCTAAACTTGAAAGAGACACAATCCTTTCAATTTTCTCTACCAGAATTATCAGCTAAATCATGGAACACTACTTTTCAAAGTTGTATCTGTGTAATCTCATTGAAGGCTGTGCTTCATCTGAGCAAAAACATGCAGGCAAGCTGCAGTTAATATCTATGTGTGGTCAGCAGTAAAATAAATTTGGCAGGCAGTGAATGAAATTCATACCAGTTCTGAAGAGCTGACAGACAAAATATGATCCACTTCACAATGACTAAAAAGCATTTTCTCCAAAACACCTTTCCCTGTAGATCATTGGGAAAAGCTGTGGCAAGCTGCACTTCTGACTCATAGATAAAAGTGTGAGAACAGGTGCTGCAAAGACTGGTATTATCCCCCAGAAGGGTGAATTAATATATGGTGCTCTCACTACATACATCTCAAAATGTTTTAAAAAAAGCTAGAGAGTAATTTACTGTCATTCCCTAGCAGACTGATAATGGACCCAGGAATAGCTTAAATTCATTTATCTGAGTTAATACTCACATGACAGTAGAGAGAAAAACATAATTTAGAATATGTTTTTGTTTTTTTCCAGATGGCTTACTCCACATTTGTTGGTAATGATGGAGACATAATAATGCTAGAACAGAACAAACAGGAATTCAAGGAACTAAGCTCAGTATTTACAGACATCACCAAGACAGACAGATCAGTATAAAATATCCAACTATTATGTCCATTCTTACAAGCTGTTTTAAGACAGATTTTCACTCCTACTTCTCACTGAGATGCATCTACAGACTGAATGGCATCTCTTTTTATAAAGCAAAATAATGCATGTCTGGTTGCCATCTCTGGTTGCCATCTCTGGATTTTGTGCTCTGTCGCTCACTTTCATATCCCGAGTCCTCAGCCAATGGCAGTGGCAAACCACATTCACCTGCCTCCTCCAGAGGCTTTATTTACTGTCATTTGTCTGTTTTCCCCCTCCTTTCTCACTGCTCCACGTTAAGCTATATGAGCTAAATCCAGTTCCCAGTCCTACTTCTGGAACCCTACAGTTACCCATTGGAGAGACACTTTAAAATTCGTATGCACTTGTGGCAATCTACTCACCTTTGCTGGTCCAAGATTGGTTATGAAAAACACTGCAACCCCCCGCCAAAAAAGTAACAAGCACCGAGTCCTCATTAAACTCTGGAGGTTTTCAAGGATTTCTTTCCCTACTGATCAAAATCCACAAGACACTATTGCCTTTTATTTTTTATTCCCACCACCCCCACCCCCACCCCCCAGTGCTTCTTTGGTTCTGTGAGTGTTGTGGATGCTCCAGGGGGCTACTCAGAAGATAGAAGGCTCATCTGAAGATCAGTTTAAGAACACATAAGCTTTTTCACTGACATAGGACACTTCACTGGCCCAAACACAGGGCATTTTAATCATTAATTGACTGATTATGCCAGCAACTTCCAAAGGCAGCTTTTTTACTTCTGATTTTACACCTCTGCTACAGTGTCATTTTAGGAATCTCTGTAAAGGGCCAAAATGAGAGGTACAGTTGTCAGCTGTCAGTTCAGTCACTGAGGTCACTGTGTAAGGCAACAAACTAGGACTTGCAGCACTTCATTTTCCTCTCGGGCAATTCTCTGCCATGGTAGCAAACTTCCCTGGGACTTGAGCTGTATCGTGCTGGTATCATCCCAATGTCTTCTCCTGATCTGGGACTTGGGAGTTAAACCTGGAGATAAAAAAACCCTCCAATGTCCACATCTGATCTTTGCCAAAGATCTTCGCCACATCTAGTACTGAATCTGGATTTAATGCTATATCTGAATAGCATGTGCAGTCTTGCCAGCTTACTGGCATCATGTCCTACCAATATTTTGGGCATGATAATGATCTTCTGAGTTTTATGTGCATGTAATTTGCTTTCTGACTTACAGCACAAGGCACTGTAATTATATTACTTGAGCACGTAATTCAGTTTTTTAAGGCCTCCAGCACTGAGGTGTGAGGTATTGAGCTCACAGCTTCTGTAAGTGAACAAAATCAGTCATGGGTCACACAAGTTCCTCTCCCCAGTGGTACCATATCAGCCACAGCCCAGAATTACCTGGAGAGCCTGGACACTTCTGACAGCTTGCCGAACACAGAGGCTTGGGCAGATGGCTCTGAGATGAAGCAGAATTCAGGGTCATAATATTGTTTGGGGTGCATTTAAATTAAACTGTCTATTGGCTTCCTGACAAAGGCTGTGTAAAGTATCTGCTTATTTGGGCTACTACCAACCTGATGCTTCTGCACTGGTAACTCTGTGGCAGATGTGACATGCTACACTGTCAATTAACAGCAATTGATTAGTATTCCACGTAGTTCATAACAGCAGAGTGGGGCAGGACTATAGATGAATAATTTTCAAATGTAAATTTTCAGGAGAAAGACACCCATCTGACTTACACTGATCACTGTGTCAAATTTTCAGGAAATTGCTGTGATAGTTCCCAGCCTATGTAATTTGATGTAATTATTACCAAAATGTGACTCTCTATTACATACACATTTTACCTCAACACTGAAGCATGCACATAGCTACAAACTGTGTGCCTGATTTTTTTGCAGGATACTAAAAACTTTAAAAAATAATAAATAATATCCTAAAAAAACCCCACACCCACTGTCCTGGTAAAAAAACAACACCCCCCCCCAACAAAACAACATATTTGAAAACAGCCTCAGCTGTACTTGCTGACAGTTCGAAGCATTTCAGCCCTTTTGGCTTTGAGTTTCTCAGGGGCCTCAGTCCTGCCAGTACCATTTTAATACAGGCATCCATTACACCTGGTTCACTCCCACAGGGTACCACTGGTCTTCTGGCAGGCTTGTAACCCTGTGAGTGAAGTCAGGAAAAATGAGCATCATTGAAATCAGCAGCTATGTTTTAAGCTGTTTCTAAACAGCATTGCTTAAGGGCGACAAAACCATCATTAAAATATTTTTCTTTTTTTTTTCCCCACAGCAGTTCTAAGAAGCAATAAAGGGAATCCAGGTACATGCACACAGTTTGCTTCTTTGCCTCAGCTGCTGAGCATCACTGAACATTTTCAAAGCTCTGACATGCTGTTGCCATTTGAATGAATATTCCCATGAGCAGCCAAGATCATAGAAATGGCAGAGATTTTACTACTGAAATCTCTGCAGAAGTGACATAAGAACCATCAAACTGACAGGATTACTTCTTTCAGGATGTGTTTCTCATTCTTAAAGGCATTTTCTTTCCTGACCACCTCCACTAGATCATAGCATTTCTGAAATTCCTTGAGAGAATGAAGCCAAGGCATGCTTCCTCGTAGCAGCTACTCCTGGGCTATGCTTTATCCAAGCTGCTGGGAGAAGCTTCTATGGAAATGCAGCCTCATCTTTGCTTTGCTTCAGTCAGAAAATTCCTATTACATTGAACGGGTCTATGAATACCATCCAAAGCATTTCTGAAAGTTCACAACCTCATGCTGAACCAGAAACCTCAGAAATACTGACATGGCAAGAGGAAGTCATGTATCACAGTCATGGCATGAAAACTCTCCTCAGTCCTATTTTCAAACATGTCCATCATCTGGATACACGTGTCAAAAGATCAAATTTACACAGGAATTAAATTCTAGTGTGAACTCACATCCTATGCGTTAGCAATGGTTAGCCTAAAGAAATTGAAAGTCACTTTGAATACAGAGGTCTGTTGACAGTCTTGCAGCTGTCTCAGAAGTTAGAAAATAATCTAAAATAGTTATAAGTAGGTAAAAACAATCGTATTTATTATCAGATCATGGGATACAATGTTAATGGTAACTCTGAAAATCTCCACCATATTCAGTGCTTCAGTGGTATTTGATGCTCTTGTTTTTTCCTTGTTCAAGAAGGTCTCACTTCACAAATAATACATATTTATTTATTTATTTTTTCCACCTGGTAGCAGGATTTTCAGCACCCCACACTACTAAATATTATCCTTTGGTGACACTAATTTCCCTTCCTAGAGCAGATTTCCAGCATAACCTCAGATATAAAGTAAGAACAGTGCAGGAAAACCTCTCCTGGCACTCAAAAGAAGATTGCAGCAGCTTGTCCACGTGATTCTCTTCATTTCTGTAACTGATGATATTCATCATCTTGACAGCCACATTTGAGAGAAGATCTATAGTTTCTCTTTCGGTCATGTATCTGTGGAGCACGTAGAATCATGGAACAGTTTGGAGAGGACTTTCCAAGGTCATCTAATGCAACTCTCCCACAATGAGCAGGGACAGCTTCAACTAGATCAAGTTGCTCAGATACCTATCCAGTCTGATCTGGAATGTTTCCAGGAATGGGGCATTTACCAGCTCTCTGGACAACCAGTTCCACTGTTTTCACCACCCTCATGGTAAAATATTTCTTCTTTATATCTTATTCTGAACTTACTCTCTTTTAGTTTTAAACCATTACCATTTAAACCCAAATTGTCTTATAGAAACAGACCTTATTAAAAAAGTCTGTCTCCACCTTTCTTAAAAGCCTCTTTCAAGTACTGGAAACCTGCAATAAGGTCTCCCCAGAGCTACCTCTCCTCAAGCCTGAGTAACTGCAACTCTCTCAGCCTTTTTCATAGGAGAGGTGCTCCACTTCTCTTATCATTTTTGTGCCCCTCCTCGGGACTGGCTGCATCAGACCCATGCCCTTCCTGTGCTGGGGACCCCAAAGCTGGATGCATTACTCCAGGTGGGGTCTCACCAAAGCAGAGTAGAGGGGCAGAATCACCTCTCTCACCCTGCTTGCTTTTGATGCAACCCAGGATACAATTGTCTTTCTGGTCTCAAGTGCACATTGCTGGCTCATGTCCAGGCTCTCACCCACCAACACCCCCAAGTCCTTCTTGGCAGGGCTGCTCTCAGTTCATTGATCCTCCAGCCTGGATTGATACCGGGGGTTGCCCTGACCCAGGTGCAGCACCTTGCACTTGGCCTTGTTAAACCTCGTGAGATTCCCACAGACACACTTCTTGAGCTTGTCCAGGTCCCTCTGGATGGCATCCCATTGTTCATGTGTGTCAACTGCACCGCTCAGCTTGGTGTGATCTGCAAACTTGCTGAGGGTGCACTCAATCTCATTGTCTGTGATGCTGATGAAGTTGTAGTGCACTCTAAGTATGTCTACGGATAAGTATGTCTAAGCTGTCTATGGATGAACAGCGGGTTCTTTAAGTAACTCAGCTTTTACTGAAAATACCTTTAGAAATTGATTTCACATCATAAACTATATGATCTTCTCAATATTTAAAACATGCATATAGCAGAATCTTCATCTCCACTGCTTCTTGAATACGCGTAGTTTTTACAGCTCATATCCAGATAGTGTATGGATTTTTTCTGTGCAATTTCTGTTGGCCACCCTGTAATCATGGGACATATTCATACTCTTCTCTGCTCACGCTGGAAAAAACTATTTTGTTATATTTTAACTGTCCAAGCAACTTTCAACCAAAGAAAAATATTCATGCTACTGAGAATTGTCAAAATTGACGGGTTTCAGTAAAGGCTCAAAAAACACCTGACCAAGAAGGGCCTTCAATGGAATTTTGGGTTTTCCACTCTTGACCACTCTTGAACATACCCAGACTCTTTTAAGCATATCAGTTCCAAAACTTGCAGCTGACCCCAAGGCCCCAGATGGGCTCTGTGAGCTGACAACGTAAGAAGAATTAGGAAGAAATTTTTTACAGAGAGAGTAATCGGACACTGGAATGGGCTGCCCAGGGAGGTGGTGAATTTACCATCCTTGGAGGTTTTTAAGATGAGACTGGATGTGCACTTAGTGCCATGGTCTGATAACCATGGCGGTGCTGGATCAAGGCTTGGACTTGATGGTCTTGGAGGTCTTTTCCAACCCAGCTGATTCTATGATTCTATGAAGTGTCTCACTAACATCTGCGATGCTCTACAGAGTGACATCCGGGCCATCCCTGAGTACCCATGGGTATCACAGACATATGGAACTGATGGGCACCTTTAACCTGATTGATGGCTGCTCTGCTGAATAAAAAAATCTCACATCAACTTTATTCAGGTTATTTCTAGAGATGAAGTTTTCATAGAAAGAAATGGAGGCACATATGTCCATTTTGCACAGTGACCATATCAAAATACACGACTGGAGCTGAAACTTTCAAACAATCCCAGAGGGAGGATTTAGGTCATATTTTCATTAGAACCCCAGAAAAGGATCCATGGACATGCCCAGCTGATACAAAACATTAGTTCAAGCAGGTATGGTTGTGCTGTGATCAGCATCTTAATTACTCTTAAAAATGTGTTTTTCTTGAAACTGAACTCTGAAATTGTACTAATCAGGCAAAACACTGTCTGAGAGGGAATTTTGACAATAATGTAACATGCCATTTTTCATAATAGCCCACATTTCATAAGAATTCAGTTTTAAGTGTTTTATTTAGCAATTTACTTTGATATAGAGGAATACAGACTGTTTAAATCAACTCGGTTTCAGAGCTATTTTTCTGTTTAGTATGAAACTTAATTTGGAAATCTGAAAACCCACAAACAACCAGACTTTCCATTCTCTATCTCACTTCTACTCAGATGATTTGTGTAATGTTTTTCTAAGCTACCAGCTTTCCTTACACTGACTGATGAAAACAAGAATTTATAGAAATTGTCCATGTCGCCCTTGATAGAAATCATCATGTATGAGGTGCTTAAAAGCCTTTGAAAAATCTGACTCCAAGTCTCTATGGTATAATGTGGAGATACGTGTAGATAAGATTAATGAACACAAGTTGGGTAGCGAGAAAGACATAATTAGGCTGTTTCTGATGTTTATCAGGGAGGAAGGAGCCATGAGTAAAAAGCAGGCATTTAATCAGAGTGGAGAGACGTGCTCATAGCTGTACATTTGCTGCAAGCAGACTTTCCCCAGCTCCTTTACGGAGCTGTTTGTCTGGAGATGCACAGTGTGCTGCAGTGGAAAGCCACAGCGAAAGGAGGCACATTCAGAGCACACCTCTGCTCCCCAGGGTGCCTGCAAACACACAGCACTTCTGTGGTGGGGCTGTCATAGGGCAATAAATGAAAACAGAGGTTTTGATTTATTTGATATGCCCTCTCCCATGGAGCGTGCTTGGAAAGAGAATATTGGAGCTGCGGTACGGTCATGAACTGTCGTCCCTTTACTCGCTTGTGGCACCATTGGGAGTTAGCATAAGCTGAGAGTCTGGTACACTGATTTCCCCAGGTGTACCACCCAGAGTTTGGATCATGACTTTTGGGTTTTTTTCAAAGACATGTAGGAAGAGGGAAAAAAACACAGAGGTTTTCTTCCACTCTGTAAACATCCATCCATCTTGTCAGCAGGGGCAGCTCATAAGACTAGAGGGAATGGCAGATTCCGAATCATGAAAGGACTCTGAAATGCATGGGAGAGCAAGGTAATTTCCAGTACAGAGCAGAAGCGTGGACTACAGACTACATCAACTGCAAGGGTAGTTCCAGTTAAGTATCTGACCCAGTATATAGAAGCTGAGTTTGACAGCTTTTATTAGTGTGATAGCCACTAAGCACTGGCACAGTTTGCCTACAGGGGTTGGGGTTTCCATCACTGGAGATTTTCAAAAACCACCTGGATGTGATCCCAGGCATCCTGCTCTAGGTGGTCCTGCTTGTGCAGAGAGGACTGGATGAGATGACCTCCAAGTGTCCCTTCTAGCCTCAGCCACTCTGTGATTTGTTGTTCAACAATTTTATTACCGTTACTGTTGTGTCCACTTGCTGTTTCTCTGTAGAAAGCACAGCAGAAGCTCCTTCTTCCAGCCTCTAGTCTGTCTGCTCACATCTGAAGTTGCCCCTAAGGGAGGGAGAAGCTCTGATTCATTAAAGTTATCACGAAACTGTGACCTAAGAGGCAACTTATAGCTAATATCCTAATACTCCGTTTGACCTAAGTGTCCTCACTCACGGGGAAAGAAGATAGTATTTTTTCTGTATTATCACAGTCTATCTACACAGGGTGGTCCAGAGATGGCAGGTGGGTTTGGCTGCTTATTCCCATCACCAACATGGCTATAAGTTAGAAGTAAAAATAGCCTGAGTTGCCTCACACAGATATTAAGAAATTGTTATTCACCCCTTAGTATAAGGCACCTGTTTTAACTAAAAAAAATAATTAAAAGCAGTAAATGCAAGCAATTTTATGTCCTTTAGTTCCAATTCTAGGTTTATACCATTTTATCAACAGCTGTAACGCTTGTTAGCTTCTTGGTCAAGCTCAATTTGATAGATGGAAAAAAGTCTGAGCACTTGAAATGCACTTTAATGTCACATAACTGCCATGCACAGGAACACAAGTCATCTTGGTGGTGCCAGATGAAGGCATATGTTGACACACAATAGCTGGGCAGTTTGAGTGCTGCTAAGAAATGCCTCATTTTAGCAAGAGACCAGAGTGTGCACCTCGCATCACTCTGGCAGGACTTTGTAACCAAGATTCCCCTGAGATGTGAGGAAATGCTGAGCAATTTAGACCATCTCACACTGGTAGCTGGAGGTGGACCTTGAGGCTGAAAACATTCCCAAAGGTCCTTTCCCTTTCCTCCAGATGTGGGAACTGCCACAGCAAACGCAGCCTAAAACACACAGGCAATAAACACCTAGAAAACTGGACAAGCATCCCTGATTTGTATTGCACAGCTCCAGATTTACAACACTATTACCCCCTCACAGACATCTGTAAAGCTGAGTCTCTTCTCTACAGGGTAGGGGCAAGTGTTTCTTTTGTTTCTTTCCCTGATACAGGAAATTAAAACAGAGAAATAGTGAGGAGGGCAGGAGAAAGATGGACACGTTTCACTCTTCCAGCTTTCTGTGGTGATATGTGGTGGAAAGAGGGATGGCAAAAGATGTCACTGTTCAGCTAATGCACTTTCAAAAGGCTGTACCAAATACACTTCTTATTCTTCCTAGATACAACTTGTTTCTTTGAAGACAGCATGGCCCAATTCAGCCCTGGTGTGATTACAGTGGCTTCAGTGAGGTTACAACCTCCTTATAACCAGGCTAAAATTGTTCTTTTGTTCCACTTTTCCTATTTTCTAACCAGGCATAACTCCATTGTCCCGGCTTTTAACTTTTGTAGCAAACCAGCAATTGCTGCAGGAAGTCCTTTTGTTGTCCATTTGCAAGGGATGACCTTCCTTTTCTCTTGGCACAAGTCCCCAGATGGAAATGTAATCTTTCACAGCTGAGTGACTTTCAATACACAGGGAAAGGCACAGTGAAAACCTTAGCATTGCTATTAAAGCTGCTCTCTATAAACAATTACTTTTCTTAATAGGGATTAATATAAGAACTAATCCAGTATTGAAAGAAAATGAAATCACTGCAAAGCCTGTCTTGCAGGTGTAATTTCTTTCTGCAAATAGAGCTGTGAAGCTACTGACTATGCCAGGCACCCTTTACCAAACAAGTAATCAACAGAGTGAGAATGTAGGAACAAGCTACACTGGTATCCATGGGAAGAAAACCTGTTTGTTTGTTAATTTGTTTGTTGTTAATTATGATGACTGCAAATAGACTCTGACATAGAGAAAGCATATGTTACAAGGTGTTTGGTGGCTTGTCACCAATAGGAAGTTTACATAAGACTTTAAATAAAGGAAAAATTACTAGTATGTACAGAACACTAGAACAAATAAGAATGAGCTAGGTAGTAACTTTTATTTGGTGAATTTTAATGCACAGTCAGATCATTAGGGACCACAACAAAATACAGAACTAACTGCTCAGAGAGGCACTAGCATAATCAGCTAGATTAAAAGCAACCTTGTGAACCACTAATAAGATTACATTCCAGTGAGCTAATCAACGCAATATTGTGATTACACGGAGTTAAAATAGATTTTTAGACTAGAAATTAGGCCAGTCTTTTAGATGGAATTAATAGTCTGTGTTTTCTCATTTTTACATTTCTTGAAATTGAAGCTTAGTTGTAATAGCTTTAGAAAATCCTCCCTTTGCTGTGTTCTATCTGTTTATTTGCCAACTGGAATAGTCTTGTTCAGCTAAGTGAAGTGATAAGTAGAAATCTCACGCTTTGTTGTAATGTGTGAAAAAGTGACAACATCTGGAGAGATATGGCTCCTTTTGCTAAAGGGCAGCAATCATATAAAGATGTTAATAACTGAGCAGCTCAGTCAAAACCTTCTTTAAATGCTGAGTGTGGACCCAGCAACGTATCTAACTCAATGTTCTGGTGACAGTGCTGGCCTGCTCTGCTTCAGAGTGGCCTCTGTCTCACCTGTCTTGAGACAGAGGCTGTTGACCTTCCTCAACTTCTCCAGGGAGCTCAAAAAGTATTTTTGAGCTTAAGAGATTGGCTGTTTAGCTTGGCATTTGCTCCAGATTAAGCAAGTCCCACAGAGCTGTGTGTTTTCCTTGAAGAGCATGCATGTGGCCAGTCATGGCATTGCTGCTGTAGATGCCACACACACCATTTACTGGCAGGAGCACCTACGTGTGCTGAGCACCTGGAATACACAAATACAGTCCACATCATGCAGTATCAAGTGCTTAGTACTACTTGGTAGGTTATGTGATAGAAGCTCATTTGCACAATCATAAAGGCCCATAAAGACAACACCCCCAAACCTGCTCCTTGCTACCTCCCCCAGCCAGCTGCCTCTTGATGTGCCACTGCCATGTACCCTTTGAGCAGCTTTTTATCCTCCTGTATTTTTTTTTTAATTAAACCTTGCCTCCCTCAGTTTAATTAGTACTTTTTTATGGTGGTATGCATTTACTGTGCTGAAGTGCAAGTAGATAAAAACTGTTCTGCTTTCTCGTGTCTAAAAAAAAAGTTTATGTCTCATGGATCTGGGGGTTAATTTGCTTCAATCTGCCATACACCTTTCTCTGTCAGGTTTCAGAGTTTTGTGCATTCTGAGATCAGATGACAGGATGCAATGTTCATGCAACTAATTTGTTAATTTTTCTCATTAAAACAAACTATTCATTTGCTATTCGATGGTCATGGTATTTAAGGCACCTCAACTTTGTGTTTATTTAAAATAAAAAATTACATCTTTGATACCTCGAGCCAGAGCTCTGGGATGGAGAATATCCTGTTTCTCTCTCTCTTTTTGAATGTGTAGAACCTTTTTAACCTGTAGAACCTTTTTTTACCTAGTTTCAATACTCAGCTATTTGTTCCTATAGGCCAGAGCAGCCTCTCCTTCAATCTTCACTGAAAACTGATGTAAACTGTGCTGAACTTAATTCTATTCTCTCTACATCACTGTCCCATTTCCTTTTTTTTTTTTTTTCCTCCACAAGACTTCATTCCAATTTCCTTTGCATGGTCAATATCTGCCTGAGCAGCAACAATGTTTACTTTATCATTATTCTATAATCTCCTAATATCCTTTTTAATATCCCCCACTGCAAGCTTTCTTCTTTTTTACTAAAATAAATAGCAATCAAAATATTATTGCTAAAATTTAATATATAAAGAGAATAAGCAGATACAATTGTAATAAAATGTAAGAGCTATTTTCAAGTGGATTGGTGTGAAATTCTTGCTAGCATTAGCCTGGTTTTCTCTATATTACCAATCCTTCCAACCAAGAGTTCAGGTTAGGAATTCTCTGCCTGTACACAGATGGCCAAAGATTTTGTAACTGTTCCTCAAAGCAGAAAAGTTGGAATGGCTTTCTTTGCTCTGCTTGACACACATTTGAGTGTATGTTAAACAAAGGGAGTTACTGGGTTTTCTGGAAAATTACAGAATCTCAATATATACTGTGAGCAAAACACACACTTTTCCATCTATACCCAGCAGGAAGCTTCATGGTGGAATAAAGCACCGTCTGCAAGAGGCATATTCAGATCATTTTGTTGTACTCTGGTGAACTCTGCATAATAAATGCAGAGGAAAATAGCACATTTACAGAAAATAATGGTGTTTCATTGATGCTGTCTCCAGAGCTACAAAAGATCTGACAAAGGTTGAATAAGCCATTGAAATGCAATTTTTCTTTCATGTTATCACTTCAAAATGTAAATTGCACTCTGTTAGTTTTACATTTGTGACATACCTTCTGCCTGGGAATATAATTTGTTTAAGAGGGAGCTAACTTTCGTGTTAACAATAGAAATTTAAGTCTCTTAGTTAAACAGATCTATTTACATGATACATTTACTTCCAATCGTGGACTTACTTGTTTTTCACTTGCTCAAGCATTTTAGGTAGTTTTAGTCTCTGCTAAAAATTATTTGAAGAGTCCTCTTAATTTTCTTAAGTTTTTTTTTTTCCAGCTATTTATTTTAAGGTTAGAAGGACCTCTAAAACCTTTATTGCTCAATCAAAATACATTAAAAAAGGAAAATGCCTAGGTTTTCCTGCGTTCTCTTCTGGTTTTCAAGCAATGACAAAAACCACAGGTAACACCCTCCTGTTGATCCAACTACAATGGAGTGATGATAGGTCACAGCTTGAGTACAAGACTGTATAAAAAATTATGGAAGCATGAAATGGAGAAAAGCAAGGAAGATCTGAGTCTGTGTCCCAGACTGCCTCCTTGTAATTTGAGTCATACAGCGTTTTGCCACTTACCATTGCCAGACCCGGTGGCCCAAATGCTCAACTTTGTGCACTTAGACAAAATTACATCTTCAGAAAGCTCGAGGGACCTGCTGTGGAGTAGTCTGACATAGTACAAATATGGAGAGGGCAACAAGCAGTGGTGCTAAATGGGCTTGATATTTTGTTTCTTGCTTCTGAATAATAGAAAGCCAAAAAAAAAAAAAAAAGCACTTCTAGTTTTCTGCGGATTAAAAATGAATCAGGTATCACATCAGAACAGACATCATCAACTCCAGCAGGGTGTGCTATCACAAGTTTTTCACCAGCACATGTGTCTGACAGGCAAGTACAGTAGTGCTGCTGAAGCACAGGACAATGGTTTTCTACTCAGAAACAAAACCACCAACTATTTCTAGTTATACTCATGTCTTTTTGTTTCACTGCAGTCTTCCAAGCGTGTATCTGGAAATATGTTTTTCTCAAAATGGTTGAGAAGCAGCAGATCACTCCTTCAAAGATGAAAACATTCTTTACAATTCTGCCAATTGTATGAAGAATGGTTTATACACCAAGAAATGCCTGTAGGCAACCTATGAGGAAAAAAACCTGAAACGGCACAGCTTATTTACCTAACAAAATGAAAGCTAGAAAACGAGGATTTTTCCTCAGAATGGCACCTACTGCAAACGGACAACGTTGTTTAAAATACTGGACTGCACTTGCAGCAAATCAAACAGGTACCAACCAGTTAAAAATGAATTTCACTTGGATATTTTGAGGGTTCAATGCTGCGACTGAGCTCCCGGAATAGTCTTACAACAGGAGCATGAGGATAGCCCACTAGAGCGGTCTTAAAACAGGATTTACTACCACTATAGTAAAAAATGGTTTATCCTGGGCAGTTGTAGCATCAAGTGACTGGATCTCCAGATCTACAGACTCACATTACCAGTTGTCCAGCCTCTCTTCCAGTGCTGGAATTTCCTCTGATTTTACATGAAAATACATTCATTCAAACAGAAAAGACAAATGAAAGCCTCCATACTTCATTTCTCTGTGTAACCTTAGACTGACCACATGCACCAGTCGCATAAGCTGCAAACTGGAACTGGTGGTACCCCTTGAGTGTAGAAACACTTCATTTTCCCTAGGTCTCTCTTCCAAAAAATAAAGTGCCTGGGTTAAACCATTTGACTAAACTACAACAGGCAGAAACACATGTTCTGCAACAAAGTGAAAATGCCATTGTCCTTACCTTACAAATTCATGTCTGATTTTCTGAGGCTCAGAACACCTCTGAATCACTTATTAACAGAAGATAATTAATTCCTAATTAGTACTTACATCCACTACACTTGATTTTTATATAAATTCACATTTTATAGTTTTCACAGCTTACCCTGCTCTGATCCTTTCTGCAATGAATGAACAATTTCGTCTATTTGCTCCTGTCAAGGGAAGTATCAGTGAGGTGAGATGCTGCGTTCTAATGCTCTTCTGCAGCCTGTGTCTCAGACACATCCTGTTACACCCTTCTGGATGCCAGGGTGACTCTTGCCTGGGTTATATTTCTCCAGGTACATAGACAAAAAACCCCCACCTTTTCTAATATACTTTTTTTGAAAAAAAGTTCAGATTAAGCCAAGAGCAGCCCAAAACTGTAAAGTGCTCTGAGGACACAGCAGGGGCTTGACTGAACATGGATGAGGTAACGGGTGTTGTGCTTCGTGGTGACTAACGCAGCAGAAAAAAGATGAGGTATGAGTTCAGAGCTGTGCATATATCTCATCTGATGGGTGTTTCTTATTCTGCATCCACCAATCCAGCATTTTTCTGGCTTCTTAGATGTCACACAAATATGTGAAGTAGAAAGCTCTTGAAAAGTCTCCACCTATGAAAATCCATCCTCCTGTGAGAGAGTCGGAAGAAAGAGCCCTTTTCTCTCTTCACCACCAACCATTTCATCCAGCAGCAGGTAGAGCATGTATTTCATTTTTCATTAGTTATGTTACCTTTGGAATTCTGTAGGGCCCCTAAACAGGTTGTTTTGAAGATGGTGGAAGGTCTTGTATTTTGATTGATGCCTGGAACATGCTGGAAGAGTCAAGTGCCAAATCAGGCCCTGAACATAAATTTAGTTTGAATTTTCACTTTTTACTGAGAACAGATGTTTGGGGACAAGCTCTGAGTTTAAATCATGCCTTATCTTAAGGTTTGCAAACTTTTATATATTCAGACAAACAAACCATAAATTCTCAAGGTAACAGAAAAGTCATTACTATTGGATTAGAATATTAAAAATCAATCTTGGTTAGTTGGTACTTGAGGATACAGCTCAAGCTTAGTCTTATGAGGGTGAATTTACTTCTGTCTGTTGTCTTACTGTCTTCGTATGTGCTTTATTTTCCATTGGTCATGATGCTCAACAACTTTCACATGAGTTACCACAGTTCAGCTGGTGGCTGATGATAAGTTGTGTAACTGTCACTTCTGACCTTTGATAATGGTAGCTAATGAATACTGATCTCATAAGTCCTCTCCCTATTTACTGGCTCAAGTTAAATAGCCTTTTTCTTTCACACTTTTTGTCAAAACCTTTCTGACATGCTTCACACACAAAAGATTTTGCCTCCTTTCTTGAAACAAGAACACCTTTGCTGCAAAGTTAGAATGAACTTGATTTTTTTTTCCTGCCAAGATTACCTCCTTGCACGTACTGCTTTCCTTTGAACAGTTAGTTCTGATTTTACAAGGTTTCCTTTATCTCTTTATTCCAGAATAATTTATTACAAATGTCTACAGCCTGCCTCAGAACTTGTCAGTGCCTGTACTACAACTGCTGTTGCTGCTGCTGGTGCTATTGCAGTTTGCTGCAACATATCAGGCAGCTGCTTCACACCCTCCACACCTCAGGCAATGTTTCTGCAGTGGTCTGCTGCATCTTGCTGACCACCATGTTAGACAAGCTCCAGTTAATGTCAGTCATTTTTTGCTTTGCTCATTGCTGATACTTATTACAAAATAAAACAGATTAACTTCAACAAGAACCTTTGGTCGGTCACAAAGTCATAAAGTAAACCCTTGCTGGTAGTGTGGTTTTCCTTGCACACTGGTCATCTCTCAGGTCAGACAGACAAGATGATGGGCAGTCATTAAAGGCGACACTCTCTAAAGAGCTGTCTGCAGATACGCACTCCTACAGTCTAAGCAAGATAAATTACCTGCTTATTTAAAGGAAGCTAAAACCTTTTATCCCACCAGGACATCTGAGATAAAAATATCAACTCATTCATATTTACAGTATCTCCTTAAGCATGCTTAAGGATCCTAAAACAACTAAGAAACTTAAAAAACCAGTTAATGTCACAGTCAATGACACAGTTAATGTCACAGCTTTCTTGAAAATATTTCACAAAGTCCTTGACATCAGAGCAGCCCAATGTCTGTCTCAGTTCCTTCTCTTCAAGGAGGAAATATTCACGTAACCCTGTCCTAAATATTCCAGCAAGAGAAATGAGTCAAGATGGCCTTAAGAGCAAGCTGCCGAAAGCAAATCATGGTGTTGCCGTCATGTTCTCCCATTTCATTGGCTCTGGCAAGCAAAGCTGAACCTCTCAAGGATCCCATTTTTCTGTGTGCTGAGCTGACAAAGACTTGAATACAACCAACAGTGGTGGCATGTTACCAGTCTGATTGTTTTCTCCCAAAATTACTCCAGGCTACCTCAAAAATTTACTCAAGGTTACCTCCCAAAGTAAGTATCCAGACGGGGGAAACATTCCAAATTTTAGATTCCCTAACAGCACTGACAGTCTGAGCTGTGTTTTCCAAAGGAGAGGGAATCAAGCTGGGCTGTGCAGTGACTCAAACATTTTTAGATGACTAGCCTTTGGCTGTACTTCAAAGGACACTTTCAGCCTTCCTAAGCAAGCACAGCCATCGAAAGTAGCAGTTCTGCCCTTCTCCCCAGTTGTTTGTTTCCACACCCCCCTCCTTGTGCTAACAGCAGCTTTTCCGTGAATATTGTGCAGTACTGAGCACGATGAAAAATAAATCTCTTTATTGGTTTTGGCAAGGCTATTTTTCAGCTCCCAGAGTCTTGCCTGTCACCTGACTGCACAAATACTTGTGTTAGCCCACGGGTGAGGCAGGTTTGAGTTCAGAGAAACTACAGCCTTCCTAACTGTGGTAAGCTGCACAGACTTTTTAAAGCCAGATAATCCAGCAGTTGTTGTCTGACAGCAATACTGCTTTTCCCAGTGAGGGTTGCACACCCTGTTCCAAGCCCTGTGACACACCACAGTACGGTCATGCAATAATGTACATTTGGTCTTTGCAAAAGAAACCTACCATGAGTAAATAATCTGACAACTGCAAAATAGCTCGTCATGGGTCTATGAACAGCTGGCATGACAGTTTCTTCACCCTTAAAATGAGATTTTTTAAGATGCATGTATTTTCACAGTAGCAGATTTTTGTGCAGGCTGGTGAAACTTTACCTAGTAGGAGCTGCTCTTAGGAGAAAACTGAAAAAAAAAAAAAAAAAACAAAGAGAAAAGGAACTTTATAGTCTTATTCCTGAACAGCTGTTTTGTTCTGATTTTGCTGTGTCTTTTCCATTCCTTGGTCTTCTAGCAGTAAGAGAGCAAAACTCAATTACCCCTGAAGTAGAGCCACGAAATTAAAAGACCTGAGAAGGCAACACAGAGAACAGCAATGGGTCTAGGAGAGCACTTCTGGCTCTGCCCAGGGAACATAACTCCCCTGACACTTGACTGATAGGCTCACAATGACTGGACAATTGAGCAGCCAAAACCACCTGAAAATGACAGGCTGTGGCTACCATTAAAAGCAGAAAGTGTCTTTCTGTGTGCAATCACTGTATCTTCTCCTGGAGGAGGTTGGATGTAAATGTGTGTGGATGCTTCAGTGACAGCTTGGGTGTCAGTAAAACCAAGAAATGGGAAGGACATTCATTAGAGAGGGGCCCCAGTAGATGGTTTCAGACTGCATGACCAACATTTTAGGGACCTGACTTAGATGCTGTTTTATTACAACAACGAGATGGAATGTAACTGCAGACTTACCAGCTTAACCTGAAGTAAGAGGCAGCATTATTGGTTTGCTGAGTCTAGTGCTCAACTGTTTATATGAATTAACTTGCTAAATAAACTACAGGCAGGAGTTTGATGGGTTTTCTCCCTTTCTTCTTTTTTTTTTTTTTTCTTTTTTTTCTCCCCTTTTTTAGTGAACCACTAAACCTCTATAACTTTTGGAAACAGATCTTGAGAAAATCACCCTGGTGCACGACAAGCTATGATGTGCTGGTGACCTTCACCTGGCTCCCTGGAGCCTCCCTGAGGCTGTGATCATCCATTCACTTAGCAAATTCACTCATCATCATGGACAGGGTTCATCCTACTCCCCTTTAATCATCAAAGTATCTTACAGAAGCCATTTTTCTTATCTTCTTCTGTATGGTAAAAAAAAAAAAAAAAAAAAAAAAAAAAAATTACCATATAGTTTTAAAACAACGAGTCTC
>VXAY01006507.1:368243-456852 GCA_013399855.1 Oxyruncus cristatus
AAGTCACCAGCCTTATAATTTTTAAGGGAAATCAAGGAACCTTAATATGACACTGTTCTCGTGAACCAAGGCAAATACTGCAGATAAAGAAAATCATGAATTTGAGAATGACAGCTCTTGGTTTGGGGAAAAAAGATAAGAAATTCAGTTTTGAATAGAATAAATAGCACTGTAAACTGCAGCAGGCTTGTCACTCTGAAACAAGAAGTAAGTGTATTTAATTAAAAATGCTGCTTTTTCATGTAAGAGCATGCAGTCTAGGCTGCGTCAACATGCAGCCTGCCTAATCTGAGTATAAAAAGAGCTGGTAGCAGTGAGATAAAGTACAAGCCAAGGCAATGGTTATTTTTTCTTTTTTTTTTTTTTTTTAAAATTGTCTCTCTACCTCATGGATTTTTTTTTTTTTTATTCCCAGGCATTAAGCAGCCTCACATTCTTTCTCAGATTCATATTAAATTGGATCATTCAGTTAAGAACTGTAAAACACCAGAAGATGAGTCTAGATGACAGAGGGATCAAAGACATTCCTCTTGAATATTGAGATATGTTGGATCCAAGAAGTTTTGGAGTGCTCTTGGCCCGAAGACCAGTGAACTTTTTCCACTTTATTGCAAATTGAGTATTTCCAGAATGAAAAGAAGGGTTGTGAAGGGGGCATGAAAACTCAGTAAGTCTCTCACATGCAGTAGGTACACTGAATTTTTTCCTGATCTGCAGAGGAAGTAAATTTCTATGTCACATCTGAGACTCTTACTAAGCTTTAATGCCGTTTGGAGGAAAACAGGACACCACCTGAAGGTCTTTGCCAATTGATGGAATGGAATCTGATGGGCTTTGGCTCAGAGTAAGAGGATCCTCACTGTACAGAGTATACCCGAACATGGAATCAGTCAGACCAGGGGGAAAGAAAAAGCAGACGATTAAATTCCAGAGCCTAAATGCACACCTTCGGCATATTTTGACATACTTTCTCATCTTCTGGGAAGTGTCTGAGAAACGTGAAGAGCATGAAAATCAGTCAAGCTCTATTCATTTTGTACTTTTTCATTTCTCTAGTTGGTTCATTTGAATGGCAGTAATGCTACAAACATTTTTCAAGTTATAGTCACTGTTAGGAAATAAGGAGAAAGATGTAGGCTGGCTGTAAACTACATCACCCTTGTTCTGTAAACTTCAGACTATACTTTTAGTACTATGATCTAGTTTCTTTTCTGCATGTAGCAGTTGTAGGAATTAAAAAAACTAAAGTGAAAAATCATAATAATACAAGCATGAGAGACTTCAATTCTCAAATGCAATTACAATGACTCAAAGCTGAAGAGCTGGAGCAGAACAAATTAAACAGTGTCAGTACTAATACTTTTTCACCAGTTATACAAAAAAACAGAAGAGTTGAGGGAAAAAAGGTTTGAACCCCCTGTTCAGTCTCCAATGAACCACAATCTGATTAGACTGTATTTGTTGACAACATGACCCCGAGTCAGTAGCAGCCCAACATCAGTGGAGATCAGAGACTTCCAGTGGCAACAAAATCCATAGGCAGTGCAAAGCTATGTACAAATTAATGTTACAGGTTCTTAAATCTAAGGGTAAAAACCCTAATCTTTTTGGTGACCAGAAGACAGAGAAAACTGCTAAAACTGCTAAAATGCACTTTCATCTGCAAAAAGTTCCTTAAATTAAAATGAAGAGTATTTTTCCCCCCTGCAAACTGAGGCCAGATATTGCTAGCCCTAGTGTCTCTAGTTTTTTTTTTTTTCCTGCCAATATTGTCTTCCTGACAACTGCTGTCAAAGAACCACTGGAGAAAACAAAAACACGCCAAAAAAAGCCAGAATCAAGTATCTAGCTGATGAAGAGTTTAATATTCTTTCTGCTCCTAAACAAAATGGAGTGAACTTGCTAAAGCAGATGTAGTTTTAAACAAACAAACAAGCAAACATTTATTATTTTGCTACAGGCAACCGTGTTCATTTGTACCTGTTTTCAAGACAAGCGAGAAACCACCTCATGTCTTTACCACTCATGTGAGTAGTGTAACTATACCTGGGGATACCACAGAACAGGAGAGAAATTTAAAAACATATGATAGACATTAGTGTTGGCATGCACCGTTAGTGCATTTTTCTCATCTGAAAAATTCAAAAAGAAAAGGGAGATGATCCAGAGAGATTAACATCAGTCCCAAATAAAATCAGGGGGAAATTAATACAAGATTCAAGTGGTAGTCAGGGAAGGATGTAATTCACACCATCAAGAGTTTTATGTAAAACATCCTTGAGGATGTATGGTTTGCTTAATAGAGAAAACTGCAGGTATGCAGTGTAGTGTAATGTAATGTAGTATGCATAGACCTTGCTGAAGTGCTCAGTTAATCTTTGCAGCATGTTGAGATAAAAAATGGCTCATATAAATGAACTTGAATTGACAGACTGACAGACACAAATTTATTCAACAATCATAACTGAAATCACTCTTTTTTTGAGATTCTTTTTTCATTGAATTATATTAGATCTGATACAACTCTGACACAATTGTTTTCACTTGTGATCCAGAAGTACTTTTAAAAACTCTGACAATCAAATTTTCAGATGACAAAGATGAGTAGAATGAAAACATTGAGACAGACAAGCAGACATAGAGAACGACAGAGACAATATGAGAAGCTGGGCCTGAACATGAAATTTTCATTTTGATAGGTTTCAGTACAAAGAACTGTATCTCAACACACAGACTACAGAACAAACTTAGAAGATGACAATATCCATCCTGGAGCAGTAACTCAGGGAAGGCTCTGCCACAACATCCAGAAATCTCAGCCTGAGCTCTTAGTGTCATATTGTCCTACAGCAGAAAGAACATATGACAATGACATTGAGCTAGGTATCACTAGTTCCTCTGCTAAGATTAAAAAAAAGATGCAGAAAAGACCTGAGAAACCAAGAATACACCTTGCAGATGAAAAGCTTAAGGAGAAAAATCTGTTTGGTGATTTTTAAAACAAAGACTGAAAGGTAATGTGATTACAATGTTCAAGTAACTCCCTGGAGGGGAAACAAGAAAGTCCTGAAGGGCTTTTTAATCTAGCAAGAAAAAGAGTAACTTGGATCACTTGATGGAAGCTGAAGCCAGAGAAATTAAAACTAGGAGTAACACACAATTTTTCATCATGACAGTGATTAATCACTGAAGTACATTGTGAATGAAAGCAAACAAGTCCCCATCCCTGGATGCCCTAAATCAGACTGGGTGCCCTTCAGGAGCATACATGGAAGTACCAGAGCATTAAGCTCAAACAGTGGTAAACTTGGTGGCATAGCCTCAGTCATAGCCAGGGTAGTACAGGAAGAGCTCTTGTCACTGTCCAGACTCTGAGAGGAAGCCCAAGGTCAGCTCCAGTAGTAGGGACTATCCTTATGCCTGATGATGATGGACCGGGGCAAAGGTTGTATTTTCCCCTCTGACCTGGACCCTGATCACAGTTCCCTGACTGCAGCAACCATTCAGGAAGAAATTTGGAGAGCAGAGCCACAGTCCCATGCAGAGCAGGGCTGTGCATGTTTTCCCTGCCTGTGAGGGTCTTCCTCCCCCTGGCACCAAAAAAGGAGATAAAATTGGATGGCTGCTCAGACTGAGTTCAGCCACGCAACGCTCCCCCTGGGATCATGGTTGTTCAGGCCCCAGAGGACCTCAGAGCTGCCATTCAACTTCAAGGGCCTGGACACCTTATTGCATACAGCTCCAGTGCTTCATAAACACAGAATAAAAGGCAGTGTCCCTTAGCCCCGGAAATTAAATAGCACAGATGCAAGAGATGCAAATTTATTGGCAAATGGAAACAAGCTTTCCCATATTCCTGTAGCATTCACAAGGATTTGCTACAGATGCCAATTAGAACAGCAAAACAGATAAGAAATCAAATATGTTAGAAGCATAAGGATAAACACTGCACAGGAAAAAGGGTAAGCGTGACAGCGTAAACCCTGCTGCATTTCTCAAGGTGAGCAAGAGAGATTGGGCAGACACAAAGGTCCCTGAAACAAAGCCCAGCATGTGAGCCAGCTGAGGCTGGGTGATTCATGACATTAATAATCCTGGCTTCTGGGAAGGTCTGGCATCTTGTGCAATGTTGCAACAGCCAGCTGGACAAGGATCAACTCCGACAGCAACAGTGTCAAGTGTTATAGATGGAAATGATTAATGCTGAGAGGAGGTTTGTGGATTAAAAGCACTTATATTAACCTGCACTGCACTGTTTCTTATTTCTGCCCCTGCACCCCCTTGGCTAATACCTCCTTGGCAAGGTTTCCCTGCATTGTTCTCCAGGGGAAGGTGCAGGGGCTAGATCTGATCCTGACTAAAGAGTGTCTTAGCAAAAATACAGTAAGAGAATCCAGAGTAAGCTTTCAGCCACACTGGCTCCTGGTAGTAAGTCAGAGCAATCTTGGCTTGTTCTAACTTGTGACCACTAAGGGGGTCACTGACCAGCAGAGATTTGACATCTGTATGAAACAATTTCCCATCCCACTCTTATTCATCCTTCTAACACTGGAGTCCTACACTAATAGGGTTATGCTAGCAGTCCTCCAAAGCCCCACCTTGATGAATATAAAGGACAAACAGAGGGATCAACATGAATGCATTTTGCTTTTTCAGGAATCCTGTCTGAGGGGCAGAAGGCAGCAATGGCCTCTCTCCTCTTCCACAGATAAACTGAACTGTGAAGATTTGCCTGCAGCACAGGAAACGATCGGGAAAGCTGCTGTCTCAGAAACACCTAGCAGAGTTTTGCTTACGCTAACTCAGTTTTTGGTCAGCAGTTCTTTGCTAATGCAACAATTCTTCCTGTCAGGCCATGCATACCAGTGGGAGTTTGTAGCCTCTATATACAAGCTGGAGAACAGGAAAAAATACTTTTGCCACCTTATTCTATCGAAAAAGCCACCAAAAGATATGAAGTCAGCAAACTGTTTACCCTGGGAAGTAAGGATATTTGTAAATTCCTGTTTAATATCTATAATCTTTTGTTTCACAAAGACCCAAGTTGTTATGTACTTCGGGTACATAGGAGAAATTCTGTTGGCAGTAGAAGAAAGTTGCTGTATTGTAAATAGGGTGCCACAGAATGCCTCCCACACACTTAGCTCTAGCCTTCATCCATGTCATTTAAGTTAGCAGGGGCAGCACTGTGTCAGGTTTGTATGGAATAACATTTGAAGGTGCCTTATGCCATCTCTCCCCATCTGTGACAGCCACTTAGGGCAACCACGATGTTGTCTATGCTCATTTCTGGGCCAAGACATGGGATATGCAAAGATGCTGTATCCTCCTGGAGGCAGCGTAACCCTGAAATCTTTGCTTCCAGATCTCTGCACGAGAACATTCCTTCCTCATACATATAATTACATATGATTCAGTGAGAGCCCCAAATGTGATTGATAGGTTAAGACCAGTGATCAGTGATACAGGTACAAGTAATTTACATTTTGTAATACCTGAACTTCTAAGCAGATAACAGATCTAATGATACTAGTACTGACGTAATTTAATTTTCCCCCTCCATTGGAATTAGCAAGGTTCAGCAATGCCATTCCAAAGCCAAATCCAGGCCCATGCCAGAACTGAAATATCAAGTGGATTTGAGGCCTTTCCACAAATGTCACATCAACATATTTTTCAAAATCTGAAATACAAGAAACCTTAACCAGGCAACAATTATCCCGTGTCTGCTGTAGGTAGAGAGCAGGAACGCTTACCAGCAGGGAGGTGACACGCACCTCCAAGGGAAGCATCGCCAAGCTCTGTAACAGCCCCCTTTTCTCAGAGACACATTGAGCATCCAGCTTTCCAGGAGAGAGACAAAACCTTGAGTTCCTGAAGAAAAGCTCTGCAGCTGTGTTTACATGTGACATTTAATATAATACATAAAATCCACTGAGGTTCAAAAAATGAAACCAGGTGATCATGAACTCACTGAACATTTTCCTTTACTGTACACACAGGCTTGCACAATGTATTCCTTCCTTTTCCCAGTGTCACGATACAACAGCATGTGGTAACACAGATTTGCCTTCAAGTTCTGTGAAAAGTAAACATTTGCCATTACCTGATTCCATTCCTGGCAATAGTGTAGCATGTGGCTCTTCAAAAAGTATCTCAGAAATAAACAAAAGCAATAAGTAAATACAGGTGTCACTTACCAGTACAATACCCCAAAGGAGCTCTTAGAAAGCATCTGGGGCATAAAACATGTATTTATGACTCTACGGCACCTAGCACAAGAGAATTTTGAAAATTTAGGCTGAAATCCATATACACCGCCACCCTTCAATTATTAACGCTATTAACGCTAAGAATCAAAACACAAGCTGACCATGTTGCTATGGAAATTGCTCTGTGCTCCTTGGATGTGCAGACACCACCTCTCCATCTCAGCACAGCGAGGCCAGGACCGGACCCCAAGATGCAAAAAAGTTTGTCACCCCATCTTGATCCCAGGCAGCTAGAGACTGGCTTAAGGCCTGAAGCCTGATGTCTAACATCTTTCCCCATCCCTACTGTGACATTCACAATCACAGCTGGGGTTTTGCTGACTGCTTTACAGGATGCATCCCACAGCCCGACTGCTTTCCCATCTCCAGGGGGCTCCCGAGGGGTGAGACCATGTTGCCTTTCAAAGTAGGTAATCCAGCAGAAAACCTCAGCCTGTAGTAGTGAAGGGTAGGACTGGAAACCTTCAAACGAGGGCTTTCATGACGCAGCACAGGCAGGCAGCACAGTTAGTGCTGAACAGCCCCACAGTTAGATGTGCTCTCTAGATTTTCCCACAGCTCATTCCTGCCTTCCCTGTTGACCACCTGCATAGGTGGGGGGCGTTCCTTCATGTGTACGCCCCTGATGAGCAGAGCTGGCCTCAAGCCACGGACATACACCCTCCTGAACAGCAGCCAGTAACTGGGAATGGCATAAAGGAAATGAGCCTAAAATTAATTACTAAAATAAATAGGATTTCTTCAAAGACAGAAAAGAAGAAAGCCTTGCTTGAGCAGGCATCAGGAAATACATTAGTATTTGCACTGATCCTTACCTCCAATAATGACATTTCCAATAGCATAACTACAAAAAGGATGGGAAGAAGAAAAATGAAGCAAGCAAAAAGAAGATGGATAAACAGAGTTACTAATCTCTTTTAAAAGCACAAGCTTGCTGTCTTAAGGGAATCAATGTCGCTTCCATTTCTAGTTTGAAAATGAAAGCTGTACTATACTACATAAACAATTTAAGTGCCAAAAGACAAAAAACGTGTTGTTCTTCGTGGAAAATTTATACACTGGTCAAGGCAGGGATGCATCTATGGAGAAGAGCAAGATGATCTGTGTACTTCCTCTCATCATCATGTTACCATCTGGTAACTTCAAACCAGTGTATCCCCATATCCAAGTCTGCCTATGCATTTCTGTTACACCTAAGGGCGGGTGGCAGATCCCCCAGGTTCTCAGTCTTTCCAAACTCTGAGGCTGATTCCAGTTTTTAGAGACACTTGAGTTGACAGGGTAACTGAAAGTAGTCATAGATTGTCTACCTCTGTGGATCAGAGAAGGAGCAAAATAACACAGTTTGTGGATAAACTTAATAGAAGGGTGACGGAGAGGGTCAGGAAACGACAGTGTTTGTTCAGAAAGACTGTGAATAAGAGGGGACAGAGACACTTTTGCTTTCCTTTCCCTACAAAGCATTCCATCTCCTGAGGGGTTTGCTTTCATCTGCTGACAGAAACCTGCATCCACAGTTTCACATGGGATCACCTTCCCTGAAGTCCTTCTGCTGTGCTTATACCTAAGAGTTCTCTGCTGGTTTGTGTTTGTTCTACTCTATTCTCACAGCTATTGGAAATTTGCTCACATGTAACGGGAGTTATTCCCCAGCAGGGGTGATTAATTTTTCATACACAAAAGATTCTGGTGTTTGGGGGCATTTATTTTTGTGCTTATATGTTCTTGTGCTGATTTTCCCTCAAAATTATGGCTGAGAATATAATTCTGTCATTTTTCTGGTGGAAAGACCCAACCTATAGGGACAAAGATATCACTGTGTTATCTACGCTGCCTTTTGAAATACTGCATCCATCATTGCCTGAAACAATTCTGAGGTGGATTCCCATTTCAGGATGAGGAAGCAGTGAAGACATTCCCCCACCTTGAAACACACACTGGGGCACAGCAACACCCACTCAAAGCAATGGATTCAAAAGCTCTGCTCTTTCTGGATTGCCCAGATGACACAGACACAGGTAGACCAAAGGAGCGGGCTGGTCATACAGAGACTTGAAGGGTAGAGTGCAGGAAAATGCACACATAAACAGTATCTATACACCCACTCCCAGTCTTGCCCTAGGTAGAAGCCTGGTGCACACAGCCAAGAGCCCCCGGGTGCGGGTCCCCAGGTGAGCACCTTGATTTTAAAAACAGATGCCTAATGAATTACATACCTCTTTATTCACATCCCAGTAACAGTTTGTACTTTTCCTTCCCCGTGGACAGTACACAGAAATGCATTAATATTAATTTAAATACATAAATATTAATTTAATTAATTATTTGTGCCTTAAAGAGCACAAATAACACAGAGTTTACAAATAGAAAACATTTCCACTACAGGTAGGGAAAAAAATGGATTATTAAAAGCAACTTGCCATTTTCTGTTTAAAAACACCACCATCAATAAAATCAGTTTTTTGCCCTGTTGCAAGATCCCTTAGAGGCAGACTCCATCACTTCATGTTGGGCTTGAAGTTGTGTCTAAAACACTAGAAGAAGATTGAAGAGTTACCTGGAGTAAAATAAACAAATTGCAGTACGAAGTATGGTGGATATCTAAACGCTGCAGGCTCCTCTGAAAAAATTTTGCTGTATTAGAAGAGCGGCAGGCAAGTCAGCTTCTCATCTTATTGCTCTGAATTGTCTAAGTATTCAAGGGTCATTTACCAGGAATATTTTTCACTCAGGACCAAACAAGGAAATACCCATTAGTGGCAATTATTGGCACAGAACAAAATATCATTGTTGTTAATGAGAATACACTGAACCATTAAGTTAACCAGCAGTGACCATGAGTGTAATACAACTAGTCTATTTTAATATACATATACTTGAAGATCACAATATGCAGCTATTTCTCAGCACCACAATTGCAGTGTTCTGCAGCATGTCCATTACAATGACTGCTGCATTTTCTTTGAAGTGTTACTCCTAAGGCCATACACATTTCCCACAGTTTCACACAGTAGTAGAATTGAAGCCTATGGATACTTGATATTCTGTATGTAATGTGTCTATTTAAAAATAAATCAATAAATTCTTTGCTTACGAATTCTGTTCAATAGACACGGAAGTGCAATTTATGTATGTGGAGGGAAGATTGCTATTTAAGTCCTCTTTAACCTATAAAATCAGTATATAAGGAACTTGATCTAATACAAAGAGACAGTTAAAATAGACTTTTTTCACAGAAAAACTCATGCACTTCCAAAATAACTGAAGCTGAGCATCATGAACAAACTGTTGCTAAATGACTGAATCTTAATTAAAAAAAAAAAAAAAGGCAAAATATATGTTTTTTAAAATGAAAAGAAAGGAAAAGACTGATGCTACTATTCCAGACATTTCAACTGATTAAGAGCTCTCTCTCGGAAAACAACACTAGAGAAAAACAGATCCAGAAAGAAGAAATACCAGTGACAAGACAGAGCACTACATCAGCTAAAGAGGTAAGTAGGAGCATCATGCCCACAGTTTGAGCAGCAGGCTCTACTTCAGAGAGGCTTTGTCTGGAAAGCTGATTTACCATTTATACTCCATAGGCAGCATTCCAATAGCTGGGCTAATCACATCATTCTTTGTTTCTCACATTTTCAGGATGCCACACAGGTTGGAAATGTAACACAGTGACCAGTAGGTTGTGAAATGGCTGCATACCTGAGTTGAAAAGATAGAAGATATTTGTTTCTACCTTTTCTAAACTGAATTCCAGCCCAGACATTGTTGAGAACTGGGTACAATACTAAGAAATCTGTACTGTATTGACAAGGCAATAGCCAGAATTGAGTTCTTTCAGTGAACTGGAACCCAGTTTGGGCTTCAGACATCAAATGCTCTGTCAGCAGATTTCCAACTGAGAAGCATTAAATGGCAAATTTTTATTGTAACTCTCCAGCTCAAGATAAAAACAAACTTGTTGGTTGAAACTGGAAATAGTGATACAAATGTATGAAGGGGGAGGAGAACAACAGCGCAACCATAAACAGCATCTGTCTTCAGAGGGGAGACATAAAAAGCTGGGGAAAAATAATGAAATTTATGGAGGCAGTGAGAAAACAAGGATAATTAAAAACAAAACCAAAACTCTTTACCATTATGATACCCATATAATAGCTTCCCTTCAGGAAAATAAAGGAACTATCATCTGAATATCTATATATGGGGGATGAAAGTTGAATTTCTCTTGGCACTAGAAATAAGTAACAATTTTTTTTTTAATTCATATGAGCATAAAATAAACTTGACCTCAGCTCATATAATGCTAGAAACATTCTGGTACCATCAGTCTCTAGTCACTACAGAAATATTATGGCACCAATGCCCAGTAGGGTACTTCTTTCCCATCAGTTTCTTTCCCAGTTAGACTGGAAAGTCTAAGGACTTTGAAATATTCTGAGTCCTTGCAAAAGTTTTAGTTGCAGTTTTGTAGAAACTGTTTCTATTGAATGTATCAATTGATTTCAGTTTTATTAATACTTTCCTACCCGTGTTTTTAGGTGGGAACATTGCCTGGCCCCTGCAGCCGTATTCTGCTCATAATGCACTTCTCCAGCTCTTCCACTACACGAGCTCCAAAACTCGTTACCCACCTCAAAACTTCCCCTCCAGTGATATACCTGTATGAAGTGCAGAGATCAAGCTATTTTAAGAGCTAAAATACAAATAACTACCACCAACAGTTACACCTTTCTTCCTGCCCATTAGGAATATTTTCCGATCTCCACTTCTCACATGTTTTTATCTGCAGTTAAAAAACACTTTTCAGGAAAAATACCACACCACAGCCAAAATTATGGGCGATTGAATCAATTCCCTGGCCTTTTAGGCAGAGACAGACAGAATTGTACCTGTGCCTCCAGCTCTCCAGAAACCATTTCAGCAGGAGAGATGCAGGTGACCACACCCAACACGGTGCCACCTCCAAGTGAAAGCCAGAAAGGCAGCTGAAAGTGTAGGCTGCAGATATAACTACTGTTTTAGGGATACCAAAGATCCCATTTCAAGGCTGATCTAAAAACCCCCACTGCGCTGTGCATGGAAATCTGCCATGCTTTCAGAGCAGGCAGCTTCCTGAGAGGAGACTGTGCCAAAGGCCCATTTCAGAGAACATATAACCAGAGTGTACTTAAAGATTGCTTCATCTTCTTTTATACTCTGTTATTATTAATAACGCAACTAAGTTTTAAATACTTGGCACCCAATGTCTCTGTTAGGAAGCAAAGTGTTTGCAGATGAAAGAGCTTAAGCCAAAACAGCTTCCTTTCCTGTGAGCCCTGTCTGAACCACCAGCTGTGTCTGCCAGAGCCAGTGTTGCCTTAATTCCCTCTGGAGACAGAAAGGTGAGACTGGCAATTGCACAAAGTATTTTTTTAAAAAAACAAACACAACACAACATCCCATTAACATCTTTGTGGAAGCTGTAAGTCCCACATGCCCCTTCCTAATTAGAAAGCTGAACTCTTTTGGAAGGTGGAACTTTAAAGGTAAGTGTTTCAGCTCTGTCTCTGTCTTGTCTATGACTTCATGCCAGGGCCCACCCCTGCTGCTTCTTCTTCACCTCCCCATCTTCTTTGAACTCACTGTGCAGCAGATGTTTGGAGCTGCCTTCCCTCCTTCCTTCCAGCCAACACCGCCATTAAGTCAAGTTTCTGCTGAAAGAGCTCTCAGAGACTCTGTCACGCCCTTGATCTTTTCTATTCTGCTCATTTTTGTAACTGTTTGTATCACTGAAATGGACTTCCTCAAACCCACTTGCTGGAGGATCTTTACTAGGCTTCATCTTTGCCCCTTTCCTCGCTTTCTTCATGATAAAACTGATGATTGAGTCCCTGGAGGTCCCACCTGCCCCCAGCACTGTCTCTATACTGTTCCCTTACTTGGGGGAAAAAATACACTGCATTTGCCCTCTGAGAAACAAAACTTACTATGATTCTGCTGCACAGTTGAGAAGTATGTAATCTTATTTATTATTTCTAATTAAAGTCTTCAAGCCTGCCTCCTCCAGACAAACCACTAGACCAAGTAGATGAACACTAAATTTAAACAGAATCCCTTCTTCCTCCCTTGGAAGGATTTGATTAAGTTTCTCAATATTGTGTCTACATCTATGTGCACAGAATTGAATGTATAACATTTTCTCAGGCTGCTTTTCCTTTAAGGAATAACCCAGGACTGAGGAAGTGTCCAAAGATTATGCAGCCCTTGTCACTATTCAAATATTATTTCATACTGTTTTCTTAGCAGCTCTTTCTGAGCTTCACAAACTCTTTGCACATAAGGATTACTAATGAAGTTCAGTCTCATTCTTCAGCCTCCCCCCAGCCCACAGTGCAAAATACAGCTGTACTGACTAATCACGCAAGATACCCATCATTCACCTGTGGAGAAGGCAGCACTTTGTCGCAGTTTCTACAAGAGCATTCCTGCCTTTTGCCCCTTTGCACAACTCTGTTATCAAGACAGAAAGACTATTCTGTGGACAGGGAGATAATCAAGGCTTCTAAATCACAGCCTCTCAGAATGGGAAAGGTTGGAAGGGACCACCGGTGGGGTCATCTGGTCATCAACCTCCCTGCTAGAGCAGTGACCCCTAGAGTACATTGCACAGGATGGCATCCAGACAGTTCCTGAATATCTCCAGCAATGGAGACTCCACAACCTCTCTGAGCAATCTGTTCCAGTGTGCAGTCACCCCCACAATAAATCACAGAGCCTTCAGTCCTAAGAAAATCATTAGCAGGTTTCAATGTCCTGCTCTTTAGGAAAACTGCTTACCATTAAGAGGTAAAGGATGATCGACCTAGTACTTACAGTATAAATCTGGGAGCAAAGATGCACCTCTAAGTGCTGCCTTAATCTAAATTTTCGTATCTTTGCAATGAGCAAATGCCCTAAAGTCCAAGGAAACTGATCATGACGTACATCTCTTCCTGGAAAAACTTGGCTAACACAAATAACCTGTCACAGACCAGGTAGTTACATCTCCAGGCTATATTTTACAGTCCCAAAATACTTGCTGTTAACATTCATCCTCTACTAACAATGTCAAAGCATCATAAGACAGAAGAAAAGTCCTGCTACACCTTCACACATTTACAAATTTCCAGGTTTAGGGTCTTTTTTCAAAAGCTTTAGTAGATAGACAGAAAGTTCCAAGATAGGAAATACTAGTCTGGGCATCTGTGCAGCCTTTATGAAGAGCACATCTGGAACAGAGAGAGGGAGAAAAATCTTGCAGAAAAGCAAACCTCTAATAGATTGGTTGCATGTCAGAGTCTGTCAGCGGTGTGAATCATTCTGTGCTCGTTTCTACTGTAACAAATTACTGCTTTTCTGGGCTTGAATTTTCTCTGTTGCTGTTTTGCTACAGCACTGCACGAAATAACCCAGCACTGAGCACCTCACTGCAGGAGTGCCACATGCAGTTAATCATTAGCAATAGAATTTTGGCAAAGAATGGAGAAGAGTGGTGCAATGTACAAATAAAGAAATATTAAACAAATAAACAACAAACAGCAGCAGGTGTATTAGAAACAAATGGCATGGCATAATTGCAGTATGCTATTTTACACTGAGGCATCAGCTCGAGTCCAGCCTGCTTTCATCAATTTTATTGCCATCAGCCAGCCACTCATTTTCATTGGTCTAAACATGGTAGTGACAACATTTGTTCTGAGATGGAAGATCCAGATTTTCAGGCACACAGAGCACACCAGCTAGCAACTAAGGGCAGGGAAGGAAGCAGCTCCGTTCTCCTTCTCCTCACAACAGACCTTTCTCTTCAGTATTTATGTTCTTCTCACTCAGCTTCACTATTATCCTCGCTGCATGTCTCTTTTTTCCCAGCCTTTGGACAGTTGGTGCAAAATCTAAAAGTCAATCCCTAGAAGATGCAGCCGAATAGTGAGAAGTATCAGCAAATGCTGCAGTTTCCTGAGATTGCCTTGATCTCTGGGGTGGGTAAAAAGGAAAACTGGGAGTGCACAAGTAGATATTAAAAAAAAGGAGACTTCTGGTGTGAAAATGACACACTGGAAGATGCTCCTTGATGGACATTTCTATAGTTTTTCCAGTGACTGGAGGAGAAAGAATTGGCTTCCACCCCCACCCTAATTGGCTTCCACCCCACAATTTCCTTAGGACTTGCCACTGGGCTTTTGACTTCCTGAAAGAATAAATTAAAAACAGATTCAAAATCAAAGGCATCCCCCACCTCAAAGCAAACACCCTGTGTCTCTTTTAAAATGACCATTGAAGTAGACCAAGGTGAGTGTGACAGGGAAGAGGCAAACTCGAAGTCAGAGCTGATGCAAGAAATATGAATTCACTAATACGAAATGAGATGTATTTGAGATATCAAAGTTAAATGCCTGGGTTTAAAGCTGCTAAAACAGAACATGCCTGTTTTCTTCCATTCTAGCAGATGTTGTTTTCCCTCTGAGTTACAGACTACAAGTGACAAAAGGATCAGGACTTCTAATCAATAGTAATTTAAAAATCAAGAGCAGCCTCTGTGGTGTGACTGCGCATAAGTACTGGACAGGCTGCAAAGACAAGAACCTCCTCCCAAATAAAAGGACAAGCCAAGAAAATCTTATTAATCATGTCCATTACACTGACTGGTGTCCTGACACCTCTAGAGCTAAAAACTCGTGAAGTCCGATTTTTAAGAGTGTCCGCAAAAAAGCTGCTATTTAAAAACAGAGGTGAAGCGTTTCAGGCGTTAGCACAGTAACCCTGACTTCCTGGAAAAATACTCGGACAAAAGGTTATACCTGTCTGTAACCCGATATTTGTAGTTCTGTGCGTCCACCAGCACATGACTTAAAGCCTTGGCTTGGAAACTCCCCAAGCTTCATCAAGCTCTCCAGCTGCACAAGACATTTCAGGCTGCACATGCACATGTGGCAAAGGAAGAAGAAATAGGGAAGCAGGAGCAGCAGCAGTAAGGCAGGGATGAGCAGGCACTGTGATTCAGGGAGGCACTGCCTTGCCTCAATGACAGCCTGACTCGAAATCAATTTGATACCATTTAATCACTACAATAACCAGAATATAACCAGCATACTATCATTTGGTGAATCACCTGTTCAAAAAACCTCAGATCTAAACGGGTTTATCTGCTCCTCAGCTCCTTGTCTGATGGCCCGAATGGCAAATTGTGTAAGAAAAGAAAAACCAGGCATATTGGTGCTACAAATCAGATAAGAGTGTTTTGGTGAGGGTTTTTAAGTACTTTTTAAGAAGAATCACTTCAAAACCAGTATATGAATGATGCCACGTGAACAACATTCTTAGTAGGGTTTTTAAAGTATATTCAGACATGGGCCCTGAAAGATGATGCTGGTTTTCAAGATACTCCACAACAATGTTAGCCTTAGAGGCTGGGGGGTCATTATCTAAAATAATGGGAATGATAAATTTACAGACCAGAATTTGCTGGGGGTGGGGGTGCAGAAGGAGGAGAACAGGACTAAAATACTTATATCCCTCTAATAACACACAGTTTTAAGACAGTTTCTCACTGCAAGGTAGACATACTGAAAATACCTTACTAGAGTATGTGGCGCCAAAATAACATGAAAAATCTTAAGAAATTCCATTCAAATTTAAATCCCTCACAGGATAGAGAGAATTTTGCCAAAATCTCACTTAGCAGGAAAAAACTAAGTTGCACCATGCCGTCGTCCTTGCACCTCTGCTTGGTGTCTGCAACGCAGGGGTGAGATGATGTTTTCCAATTGCACCGCTTCAGCAGAGACCCCCATCAGAGCACCCTTGTTCCTGTGTTAAAGAGGTGAAGTGTGATCCTACAGCTTAGGAAGGGAAACACTTGGCCCTGACCTTGTGGTGGCATCCTAGCAAAGAGAGGAGCATGCTGAGTGCTGGCTCATCCTGACACCTGATGTTCAGCCGCCAACAGTACTTTACTTTCATCAGAAAATGCATTGGAGGGTCAGTACTCAATCCCTAGCAGGTCAGTCTCCAAGCCAGGGTTTTTTTCCAACTGACTCTGAAAAACAATCTCCCTCACCCTCAGGCGTATGTAATTTGTGGCAAGTAGGAGATTGCTGGCATTTGAAATGAAAGTATTTCACAGCCTTTCCCTGCAATGCTGTTGTTTATTTGCATGGCACTGGGGATATGCCAGATGTTCTAAAAAGCCACCAAAAACTAATCTCCCTTTCAGCTTTGTAAACAGCAGCCAATGCATTTACATTCTTTGTCAGGTTTGTTTCTCCAGTCTGGTATTTTAAAGCTCCTGGCCCAATCATGCCTAGGGCCTGAGGATGCCTTCCTAACATCAACAACAAATAATAACTGAAGCACCTGGGATTTCATGGTTACGTAATGACTGTGAAAGTGAGACCTGAAGCAGACTGCAGACCTGTCCAGAGAATTTACAGTCTCACAAAAAGCTATAGAAAAGATACCAGCAAGCTGGCCGATAAACTGTACAAGACAGTCACAAATACTCATTTCCTTACAACCAATATCATTAACAGTGGCACTGGAAATACACCACTGTGTGAACCTGGATGAATGGCAATAGGAAAGTAATAGGTCCCTCTGTGCTTCAGCAAGCTTTTCTCAAGTGATAGGTAAAGCCTTGCGTACCCACAAAAATCGTAGCAAGTTACTTTTGGAGGTAAATCTGATAAGCATCAGCAAAGAGAGAGGCAGAAATTTGAAGCCCAAAGGCAGAAATCTGAAGCAGGAAGAGGAAATTACTTATTTTTGGATTTTTGAGTAGGAGAGTACTTTGCAAACTGGGATTCCAAAGCAACAGCAAGGTGACCCCCGTCCCCTTTCTGGAAAAAGAAAACCAGACTGACAAGCATGGAAATAAACTACTTGTATTTCAATGAGCAATTAATTAAATCTGAACTCTGAGGTCTGTCTTTTAATTGTCTCTATAGTTAAAAATGGATTTTGCTTCTCTAGAGCATGCTCACACCTGGTTCTCACCTGGACCACTTATTCCAAGGTTCCCTCTTGGCTCTGCAAACCCAAACTCACTACACTGTGCTATGTAACTGGAACCACCAATACAGAAAGATAACTACGGAGAAGCCACTGCAATGCTGGTTTCCATTCTCTGCCTCTGTTGCTCTATTTCCCTTCAGATGGCCAAGCTGCCTACTTACTGTGTAGCAGTGTGCCCACAAAAATGGATATGTTCATAACCATTTAGTTTGGAAATAGCATAAATGGAAAATAAAACCAAGAAAAGGCAGATTTTTTTTTTTTAAATTAGCAAGTCCAATTGTACTAAACATGCATTTTCTGTACATTATGTCTCTAAAGAGATTCCACAGGGCATCAAGGTTATGACCTGATAGTCAACACGTCTTTGGCTGAACACTGTAAGATCAGCAGAAAGACAAGGACAAAAGTTAACAGAGAAAACAGACTATTCTTTGGCAAGAGTGTTTTGGAAACAGTGTGTGAAGAACCCTGAAGGAAAAAAAAAAGCCTAGGAAGGATGCACTCCAACTCCTAACACTTGGGCACACAGCACCAGAGTTCAAACTGGACTCTTGCTGCCCCAGTCAGAAAACTCAGAGCTGATCAGAGCAAGTCACAGCTCTCCTCTAGTGCAGGTGACATTGCAATATAGTATGGACCTCAGTCTTGGGGTCAGCATGTGGCTGTGGCATGATCCCAGTCAGGGAAGATGGGCACAGAGTAATCTTCAGGTACCTCAGCTGCAAACTGATGTTGTGCAAATCAATGATATCCACGTGAACATTCATGTTTCAGTTTATTTAATGAGAAAACTAAAGACTTGTTCGCCTTTTACATCTGACTGAGCCCATTCTTTGCTTTCAATTTAAATTAAGAAGTTGGAGGAAAAAACCTGCTGTTGCTCTTTTCCACCAGCAGAACCATAAATGGGATAAATAAAAAAAACCCCTCGTGGTAATGTTTCCTTTTTTTAAAAGTCAGCCATCTACCAACAGTGTGCCCTGGTCATTTTAATAGAAATACCTGCATGACTCAGGCGAGCCTGCAACCTCATTCTTTTACACCTTCCAGCTCAGTTGTCTGGATCTTGTCCTGTGTTTCCTAAAGCCATGAGAGCCATTCAGCTCTGGTGAAAGACATAAAAAGTGTGACAGGAGAAGGCAGAGGAAAAGAAACATCAAACTGTAGCAACTAGCTACAAATTAACTTCCAGTTCTTTATCTTCTTCTGCTGTATTATGTCCATATTATTAAAGGGAGTCAGAGTAGCTTCAGAATTAGCAGTAATAAAACCTCTCAGACCTCCAAGCACTGTGCAAGTACAGCAAAGTACTATTTCTGTTTTACAGTGGGGTCATAAACTGAACTGGAGTGATTTTCCCACCACAACATCATAAGCAATTAATGGAATTTGAATTAAAGTCTTCCTCTCTATCTTACATTACAGCCCTTGCTGTGCTGCAGTGTTGTGGGATCTGAACTTGCCCACTGATTTAATTTTCTAATCATAACCTTTCATACACACAAAAAGCAGAAGACACAGCCCCACACTGGCTGCCCTGTTTCTGAAGGTACTGAAGAAATAAAGCAATACTTACCACTTACCTCTAGAAAGTATCTGCTTTTTGAAACAGTGAAGTCGCATACTCTTCTTCCTTTCCTTCTATTTTGAGCTTCTGTGATGAGATAAAGTAAATCTCACTTTTAAGATAGCATCTTCTCTGGAAATTACATCCCTGTCAGCCAGATGGAGGTGGAGCTGGTTCAGGCACTAACCTGGAAGCAGAGCTGACAAGGCACAGGTACGTAATTTTAAGCAATGCCAAAATTCTTTACTGTTGAGTAAACTCAAACTTTTTTTTTTCCACAACAGTACCTGTGTTTTATGTAATGAGAAGCCTGGTAGGAACTCAGGCAATAGTTTACAAAGTGTTGAAGTAGCCCACAGTGATTGAGAGCTGAACTCCACTCCCACACCACCCATACTATTCTCCTGCGGATTTCCAAAGAGTCTCCAGAGGCAACACACTTCACTCTGTTTAACTGACCTCCAGCTTAACAGTTTTATCCTCATACTCCACTTAAGTTTCAGTAATATTTGAGGTCCTGTTTTACAAGAGGCTGAGCAGTCATGGAACTGACAATGACCTTTTCTCCAGCAACCTCGTAACATGTAAGACAAGACAAAGTGATTAAAGAGAGAAAACAGATGGGTCATTTATCAACATGTTAAATGCTGTTTCTCCCTAAAGGGCACTCCTTTCACCAACAATTTTCATCTTTCAGACCTACCTGCCCTCCTGAGGGAGGGAGCACTTTTGCTCTCATTTCTAGACTGATTTGCACTAGCCAGCCCAGAGCTGCCTTGCCATAGAGCTGCTTCAGGGCAGAGCTGCTCTGCTAACACTCATCTATTCATCTGTATAGTCAAGCTCAGGATAATTCCCTTTATTTAAGCAGCACAGCTTATCTCCGTATGAGAGAGAGACAGACTACCCTGATTGAACATGATTGTTTATGTGACGGTCCACAGTTGACATGAAGAGCTCGTTTGTGGTCACGTAAGAGACAACGTTCCACTGGCAGTTGGGTTCAGAAAAGCCACGCTGTTCTTAGGAGCAGAAGGTTTGCCAAGAAATCTATTGTGTCACTAGGAAATGCCAGGGTTTCTGGGTAGAGTGCTTTTATTATCATGGTAAGTGGAACTGGCACTGCGACAAGCACTTCGGCCCCTAAAAGAGCATAAACACAACATGGGGGAGAAAAAAAGCGATTCTTGACTGATGTAGCTGTATCATCAAGAACATCCAGTCCAGAAGTGTAGTAGCAACACTGCATCTTTATTATACAGTGTATTTCACTGTAAGGGATCAAATAATGTCAGCAACCCTGCACTGGAGGTAAGATAAGCCACACAGAGATTTGTAGAGTTTTATGGGGTTACACCTGCAAAACTCTGCTACTGCAGATTTGGCCTGTTAGTTGTAAGGCTTGAAGTTGGCAGCTTTCAAATATGTTAGCTAGTATTTTTATTAAGTGCCTTAAAAATGGATTCCTTGAATTTGGGATAATCCTCCTCACCTCCAAAGACAATTATCAAAATAGTATCACTTTACAGTACTTAATTACAATGCCCATACATTCTGAACAATTAAAGCAGGAAAAACTCACCTATCAGAAATGTGTTAGTACAGGAGAGCTGTCACTTTAGTGCACTGTGACTGCCTTTGGCACAGACTACAACAGACTGAAATTATCATTGTATTTGAATTTGTTGAGTTTTCATAAAAGTGAAAGAGTGAAAATCAGAAGTCCATTTATTTCACACCTAAGAACATCCAATTATTCAAATTAAATATATCACGCTCTTGCTGCTAATCTGGGCCAAATCTGGAAACTCGATTTCAGAATGAGGGGGCTGAATAAATAGGAGGAATTTTGTTTCAAGTATTTTGTGGGAGATGCCGTCACCTTTCTTTGCCAAGGAAAGTTGCCACTAAGCGGTTTGAGAACACAGATTTAATTTCTTTTGGCCTTATTATATATCATTTGTAAATTACTGTCCTTTACATTTTCACCGTTACCATGTTTTCCTCCTTTACTCAACAGCACTGTTATGTCCTTTTGCTAAGGCTGCTCCTTTTGAGATTTTTTTGGGGGTTAGGAAGCAGATGATACAACCAATTCAGAAGGATGCTATCTTACCAAGTGCTAACATTAGATGACCATCTTTGTTATTTTTGCAAGGCTTCATGGAATTGTGCAACTGAAATTCACATGAATAAAACACCTGAACAAACAACAGAGGATACAGTCCCAAGGGAATTGTGCAGTTCCCTCTTCTATGCAGAAGACCGATAAAATCAGCTCTCATTCTTAGTTTTTTTATTTATTAATCCAGTGCTTTCCTTGGTCAATTGCTTTTATTTTCTTGGTACAGAGGACTTCAGGTGGCAGAAAAATAGAAAAGGGAATTCAACATAAAAAGCCAGTTCTCCTCAAACGGCATGGGAATTCTGCCTCATGGAGAGCTCTTGAATTTACCCGGCTCCTTGAGGTGCCAGTCCCTGGCAGAACTGTAAAGCCATGGGCTATTTTCTATCATTAGCCTCTGACACCAGAAGCAGTGCCCAGGGGAGGGAGGCAGGATGAATGCCAGCCAATTCTCAGCATGGCTCTCATGTCTGTTTTGCTTCTCCAGCCTCTTCCTCTGCCCTCCTTGAACAGGCATTGTGCCTCTCCACTTCGGGGGCAATGTCTCTGCCTTGGCTCCAGTGATGGAGCATACCAAGGAGGAGACGAGATGTCCTCCTCTTTTTAGAGGGAAGATCAAAGACTGAAAACCCCAGCTCTCCCAGCATGCTTGTAGCCTCATCACAATGTACTGGACACAACAGCCGGAGTAAAATTTTGCAGTGAAATGGCACTTGCGGTGAGTAGAAAGAAAAAGGAAAGAGGTTGAGGTATCCCAGCAGTTGTCTTTTCCTAAAAACATTCTCCTTGTTAAATCTCAAGTTAATCATCAGAAATGCATAGGTGCTTTGGCCTCTTGTAAAGAGTTCTCCCATGCTGAAAAAAACACACTTGTAACCTCAGAAATTTCTGCCTTTGCCACAGAAATATGGCCCACAGATGTACCAGTTGCTGATAGACCCTGACTTACTCAGAGATGTGAATATTAACAGAAAATGCCAAAAAAACACTTTTATGCATCCACTGGAGGAAGCATTTGTGAAAGCATTGATTCCAACATGGAAGAAATCTCATCTGACCTAGTTTCCTACTCAGTTTGTTACCTCCTGGCTGTCTCATCTGAGGTTCCACCTGCTGTTTCTCCATCTGCCAGTCTTTTTTGTATCAGAGGAACCTTCTGAGTTACACATTAAATGTCAGGCAGGCTGGAGAAAAGTTATTTATGTCTGCATTTAAACGGATGATATTTTCCATTAAAAATGCATCACAGAGACACTAAAGGCTAAGATCTTTGCTTTTGGTTACCTTAACTCAAGGGTAGGTCTGCTTATGTGAAAACTGGTGCTATTGTTTCAGACCTTCGTATATCCAAACAGAACAATTATACTCTGTGAAGCTCATTATTAGAGTCTATCCAATAATATTAAAAGCCTCAAGCTACGGTCCAAAAAGTATCAGATAATTTAGTTAAAATCACTGGAACCCAAAACCAGTACCAGGGAACCATCTGTCTTCTGCCACTTACCTCCTAAGATATTTCAGAGCAGAACACGAAGAGTTACTTTGGATTAATATATGAATAAATATCTATTACCTGAAGGAGTAATTACCTCTAAGGCTGCAATACCTAGGGGCAACTACTCCATTCAAACCCAACATTTGAGGTATGGTATTCTGCAGTGTGTAAGACTGCAGCTATGCTGAAAAAGTCTGGTAAAGATTTATCTGTGGGATTATTGTGGTATCTTTGTTCTACTGCTACTTTTGCTACTCTTAGATATTCTGTAAAGGAACCTTGATCATCCGATTTCTGCTGTCTCAGTTCTATGTAGAAATAAGAGAGGCACTGGGAATCATCCAAATCCATGTAAGTAAACAAAAAACCTCTCTTTATTTTCATCAAGTTAGGGCTCAGAGCCCCGGAGCATCACCTTCATTGCATACCACCTATCTGATGAAAAAAAGTACTGTACAGCCAGTGCCTTAGGAAACTCTAGAATCCAGTGTTTCAGCAGTAATTTTCTCCCCAAAAAGCATACAGAAAAGAACTGGAAACTCATCACATCAGTACAGACTGCCACATGGAATGTTTATGAGAAGATCCAATGTATACTGGAGCTATAGGTGTCCTAAAACACCCATCTGAAGCCAGTAGGAATCTTCCCACAGATTTCAGTGAACTTTGGATCAAATCTTAGAGGCAATTAAGTAGTTCTACTTGGTATAGTAAGATTTTATGAGAATGGCTAGGAAGGCATTCTGTACTTGTCTTCCATTGTGCTCCTGGAATAATTTCAGCTATTAAATGGACAGCCCTGAATCTTCCAGTCTCACGGCTCTTGGAGGCAGAGGTCTCTACTCTGAGTTTGCTGCAGCTGATGGATCCACTGTCCATGTTTGATTCTTCCGTATGAGAATCTCTCAGCCTGGGCCACCCAAGCTATGAAAGCCAGGATGAATAAAATCTGTCATTCCTGAAGAGATGCAGGTATGTTATTTTTCTTTGAGCTTATGACATTGCAGTTTACCTTAACTTGCCTATAGCTGTCTTGAGGGAATGAAGGAAAGTCTTGGCGGGGAAACAAAATTACTTGAAAGTCATTATATGAGAGGCATGTAACACAAGTATTAACACTATGATTTACAGTAATAAAAATATTATTACAAGGTGTTTAATTAGGAACCATTATAAGACCAATTAAAGTTGTCAAACTAGAGCAAAAAAGCAACATGCGTTTTTCCCCTAGAGGACTAGGATATGGTGAGGCTCATTATTAGCTCTTAATATAAGAATAGAAGATTGCTCTTGATTTGAGTTAAAATCCAAGCTCTTAAGAAAAAAAAGAGCTCCGAGTTATATTCCTCTCTGGCAGACATTGCTTAAACAAATTTTATCCAAACATTTTCTAATTCCCAGAGCAGACACTCAAAAAATCTGAATGCAGCAGTTATCTATTTAGTTCAGCTTTAGCAGCCAACACAGTTCTGACATTTGCAATCCACATGTCAGTATTCATTTCAAAAAGTAAGACAAAATCACTGCAGAAAGTAAGACAAAATGGTACTCAGTTTTACCTGGAAAGGATGGTCTGACAGCCCTTACAGGAATCTAATTAAAATCCAGCACGTTACCAGAGCAGTGAATCACACTGTGCTGCCATAGTAACCAGGGGTCCCATGGACTTTTGGGGCCATCTGAGGGCATGTTTGCAAGAGGCACAAGAACTAAACTGATCATTTATGATACATTTTAAATGACCTAAAAACTCTGAATGATCTGATGATAACCAAGGAAAGAAATTAATTAACTCTTACATTTTCAGACAATGGACCAGTCTCAGGAGCAGATTTTATTTTTGTTACTGTTCTTTAAGCCATACTGCTCCCCATAACTTATTTAAGAAGTGCATGACTTATTTTCAATGTCAACATTTGCATGTGAGCAACCAGTTTAATTTGATTCCCTAACAGAGAATAGAGCAATTAAGACCTGTAGGGCTGTGGAAGACAAGATGAACGAAAGAAATACATATTCCACTTATGTTGCTATTTCCAGTACTATTTTCTAAAGTATCAAGCATGAAACTGGTCTCAGTTGTTGCTTTTGGTGGATGAGTCCCTGCTGCCATACTGGGAAAAAAAAATCACACTACAGCACTGGGCTTTTCTTTCCAAATCCTTCTCCTAGACCAGAAAGATGCTAAAACAACATTAATAATTATAAAAGCAGTATCTTACACTGTACCCAGTCCTGATTTTCCAGGGATACAATCAATAGATTTGTCACTGAGGCATTGATTTTTTACAGTAGAGACATCCAAGTCAAGAAATTCTTTTGACACACCATCTCTGAAGGAGACTGCAAACTGTTAGTGCCTTCTTGCAGCCTATCATAAAAGATTTTTGCAAAAGAGTACAGCACTATAGGCTCCATTAAGCAACAAAACTATTGATGAAGATGCTTGAAAGTTGTTTGAAATGATCAAGGGGAATTTTAATTGCTTTGAAAAAGATACAGCAGTTCTTCTGAAATACATGAAATTCCTTAGAAATACAGGGTTGGGACTGGGGGCTGACATGGGAAATTGAAGCACTGGCTTTCTAAGCATCAAGAAGCCAGCATGTCCGTGTGATTTTAGCTCACAGTATTACACCATCAACTCCCACCGTATACAGCTGGGATGGGTTCATACTTGGAAAGATCTATTCCACATTGGGCATGCTAATACCAGAAAGGTTGCAGAAAGCCAGAAAGGAACTCAATTCAAAAACAAGTTGGAGAGTTCAGCCTGCAGGGCTTTGGTCCTCTTTTTGTGCATACCAGTGATATGTATTATGTGGTTGTGCCTAAGTTTCCCCATTTACAAAACCAGACAATGATACCTACCTGTTAACCAGAACACTGAAAAGACTAGCTGTAAAGAAAGTTCCAAATCCCACTCAAGACTAGTGAACCTTAAACACAAAACTACTTCAGGTGAGAGGCAACATTAGATCCAAAATAACAAATAATAAAACATGATAGAAGTAAAAACAACTCACATTCAAATCTTTTTACTATTCGGAAAAATGCCCAGGCAACATAATAACTGAAAATTGATCTGTCTAAAAACAGACAGTAAACTGTACTTTTCCTAACTGGAACTTTATGAAAGACAAATTCACTGCAATTAATCCATCACTGTATACCCCAGCACTTTAACAACCTCGAAACAGTAATTCTTCAAAGGCTTCATGATTTCCCGATAATCTGCTGCAGCCCATTATTAATGGCTTCATTCACTATCAGGTTGTCCCTACAACAGAAAGGTTATTAGCCCTACAAATGAATCTATTTGGTCAACAATTTACTCCAGCTGAGGTGGCAGCCCAGACGCTCTCATTCTTCACCATGTTTTTTGTACAGACTGGGCTGACATTTGCTGGGTTTGTTCCTCCAGTTCATTCACAAGAAGCAACACAGCCTAAAGGCTTTAACAGGGCCTTTTGGAAGGGAAAAGTGGTGTTAGGAATCATCACTAATTTAGAAATTCATTTTTAATGGGTTATGTTTTATTTGTTTCAGTTGAACACAATTATTTACAGACACAAGTTAATAAAACACATCACAAAACAATAAAATTTCAACAGCTAATATTTATAGGTGCATAGTTCATGCTCAATTACTTTTTTTTATATGTATAATACATACACATATATATAAAGCTCTCACAATAAGTCATCTCTGCACAGAAAGAATAGTCATAGGAAACAAATAAAAACTGTATCATAAACAATATCAAATTACTGACAGCCTATCAACAAAACATGTACAGAATTAGAAATAAGCATTAGACACTTAGGTGTTTTTTCTTAATATTTTCTTTTTTAACTTTTAAACTTGAAGCCACAATATCCACAGCACAACAATGACCCTGCCAACCGGTTTCATTTCAGCAGGAGGGAAATGCTGAAACAAGGTGGATGCGGTCACAGATACTCCAATCATTGCTGATGGAAGACTTCAAAATACACCGTAAAAACTGTAAAAAAATTTTACGACTGGGCACATTGGAACTCAGCACTTGTACAGGATGGGACGTCTTTAGTAGCTAGTAGATTTCAGGTGATAAAAGGAAGGAAAGGACTCTCATGCTTCAGGTTCGTAGTCTTGATACTCTTCCTAATGAGGAGAGCAGAAATCAGTACTACTGGTATTTTAGATAAATACATCCTACTTTCACTGTTTATTCTAGTGTTGGTGGATTCAATGCCAAAATATTATGGATTCTCATGTGATCAGAATCTTGACATTTATTTGTATTTTGTCACGTTATCCAGATCCTGTACCTTACAAGATACGGTACTTAGAGGAGAACTAATTCTCACTTTTACAGTGACTGACACGTAATTCAGCTGATGTTGCCAGGAACTCATGAGGCCACTCACGAAAATTCACTTGGAGAGGGAGGAGGACAGCCTCTGGGCTGAGCAGCACACCAGGTGCTGCAGATCTTTGTACAAGTCACTCAGTTGTTTAAAAAAGGAGTGTTTAACTACAGACACATGAGCAGCATCCAAAATTTCACTGATATTCAAGATGTTATACTCAAATGTGCCTTCAAGTCTTTTACTGGATCATGGCCTAAATTTTTTATACCTCTCATTTTCAGTCTAATTATCTGTGCTACTCCAACTACTCATGCATCATGCCAGATATTGTAGTAATATTTTAGATAGCTGGTTCATAAAAAAACAACAAAATAATTTACTCCCATAATTGCATTAACTTAAGATTGTGTTTTACAAAGCATGATGGACTGGTAAGTGGCCAAGCTATTAAAACGATCTATCAAGATTCAGTTTGTCCTACATTCCCTATTAAACATATTAAAAAGACACAAGTTTACTGCATGGATTACTCAGAAACTCAGGATGAAGTTTTTTGAAACACACACAGTATTTTCCCATTTAACTCCCTTACTAACAAAAACAGCAATTAATTTTCTGATTTCCAGCACTACATCTCTGGCAGATCTTGGCCAAAGAGACCCCACTTGTGCTGTGCCCTTGCAGCTCACAGCATCGGTGTGTGCCGGGCTCACGTAACTCGCGCATGCAGCCTCCTCCCGTGCCCTTCTCTTATGTGCATTCACTGCGAATACCACAACAGATTTACCTCTGGAGGCATTTCATAAGCCTCATTCTCAGGATCCACAGGAACGTCTGAATTATTCACCATTCCCTCCTGCAGGAAACCTTCTTCATTCTGCATTTAAAACAGGGAAAGAAAAGTGACAGTAACTGCTTGCTTCCCCATTTACACCAAAGTGTGTCTTTTCCTCCCTGTCAGAGTTCTTGGCCTGTCCTTCAGCTGTGGGATTGCCAGGGGTTGTGAAGAGCTAGAGGACATTGCTACCAGAGATATCTTCTCCATGTTCTTCTCAGAGGTATGAGTGGGAATGACTACTATCATCTCTTTGAATAGCTGAGATTCCATTTCTCTCTTACTATGGACAGACCATGAAGTCAATCCTAACAGAAGAACAGTACCAACATCAACTTGCTGAATATCTTTGGAAAATGCTTTAATCCCACAGAAAATGCTTTGGTCAAGTCAGGAAGCAAATCAAACCAAGTTTTTTCGTGCCTTAAGAAACTGATCTGTGAAACAAAGTCCTACGCAAACTGTTTAAGCATCACATTAAGTTATCACATTAATTCCTGTTTAATTGCTTGGGGGAATACAGTCAGAGGTATGCAAAAGTGCCTGTAAAAGCAGGTCAAAACTGCATAGTACAAAGACACACAAATAAAATCATAATTCAATTGTCTATTTTTTAATATTACAGACACATCCATACCTTCATAAATCTTTATTTTAAAGTTTTAGTTTTTTCAAAATACATTGCGAAGTGGCCAAAAAAGGGAAACCTATTATGACTTAGATTATCACATGCTGGTTTTTTCCTTCACTTTTAAAACCCAACTGTACTGGGAAATGCTTTTTTCCTTTAATGGGTCATACCTTCTCATGCTTTCCTATGTCAACCAATATGTTATTCTATGCACTATTAGTATACGATACATGATATAATATAATACCTGTCAACCAGCTTCTTTTACTTTTTTTATTTATTACAGAAGCACTTCTGTTTTACAAAGCAATTTTAGTAAAAGCCTCTTGGAATTAATGGGATTGCAATGGTGCAAGGAATAACTTGCTGGTAAGATTATTAAAGTAAAATTATTATTGTCCTAGAACTATAGCTACTATTTACCTTTTGAAACAAACACAAAGAAAAAAAACCACTCATTTCAGTTGGGTCCCCATTGTAGCTGTTACTACAGAAATTAGCAGAGAAGAAACATGAGTTCTGGCAGAGCAAAAACTCCTGGAGTTTTTGCTCCTGAACTATAAGAAAACTGATATGAAAACAGGCAGAGTATCTCAGTGGAACTATTGTGATCATGCTGATTTATACCAGCTGTCAATCTAGACAGAAATGCACTAAAACACAATTACAGACACTCAGAAATAAATTCCCTTAAAAAAAAACCACCTGCAGGCTGGTAGTGCAGACAGAAATACAAAATTAAGTAAGTCACAAACCAGACTAATGAGGTAATTCTTCAAAGTCTACAACTTAAAGGATAGTGGTGCTAAACTAAATTTAGGATACAGACAAAATGAGGGTAAGAGAAGCTAAACCTGAAACTCACCTTGGCAAGTTTAACACAAAATACAGTATAATATAGAGGTTCACCATTTGCCATGTATTGGCTCACTCTGTGGTTTAACCAGGTGACCACAGTCATAATGCTCTGTTCCTCACTTTCTGCACCTCCCCAGATTGTGACTTTATCTGCCAGATCCTAATCCTGTTCTTCCCTGGATCAGTCACCTTTTCTGACCTCTGTGTGGGAACATGGATTTTTTACCCTCATCATCAAAGTCTGTGACATGAAGAATTTATTTCCATAACATAGATTCTTCTTTCTAGCTCTTATTTCAGACTTTAGAAGGTCTAATATGAAGATATCTGGTCCCATTGCTTCTCAGTGGGGCCAGATAAGTTTTTTTCCTTTAGAGGTAAACGGTACAGTCCACATGGAGTCAATAATTAACTATTTTGCCAAGTACCCTCCATGGGTGTGCCCACTCTGAGTCAACATACTGCACTGCTCTATGGCATAGATAACACAGACAAATTCCGAAAAGCCAAGGGACACCAACAAATAAGGTTGTAAATACCTTTATTTAGGTATTTATTAGGTACCTGTGTCTCCCAGAACTGCCAGTAATTTGGGGTTTTCAAAAGGTAATCAAAGGTAATTTTTCAAGTAAAAGGTGATTTTCGAAGGTGAAAATGAGAGGTAATTTTTCAAGTATGCAACAATCAGAAAAACTAGGCCCAATTACAGTTCTGCCTTAGCTTATCAAAACACTTGAGCTCCTCAGATGACCTGATCTTCAGTTTTTATTTACCCTAGCTTCTAAACAAATTTTTTAAGGGTATTTATGCCTATTTACTCTTATGAGAAGTAGCATCAATCCCTACCAGCCTATGACTGAAATAGCTAAACAGTGTGTGTGATGCAAATTTTAAAGCTGTTGCTGTGCTCTTGATCTAACATACCAGCTCTAAGGATCTAAAGCTCCAGTCTCCTGCTCTCCTGTTTAATCCAAAATATAATTTCATTTCTGCTTCTCCCAAACATTAAGGAACTTCAGCTAGCTTCAGCTAACAATTAAGTAAAACTGTGCACAAGAACAGTTGGGGTTGCACAAGAAAGAAAGCATGCAGCTTAATGTTATCTGTAGCAGGAAAACAGATGGCAAGTGAAACTGCCAGGCCCATTAGTAACGACAGAGAAGAAGACTTTCCAGCTGAATTTCAAGTAAGAGCTTCAAAGTTCGTATGCCGTTTGTTAGGAACCTCTGCCACGGATCTGGACTGTCCATCAGGATTGCAAAGACACGATGCCTAAAAGACTGAATTTATCATCTTCCCAAGTTCCTTCAGCAAGTTCAGGATGGAGATGCCTCTACAGCTTCAAACAAAACAATCAGCAGCACTAGAAAAATACGACATCAATCACACCACCATTTTTTTTTCAAATGAAGCAAATCGTAAGCCGTGCCAAACCACCAAGGGAACTCTTTGCCTGGGATAGGTTTATCACCTTTGTCCAGCTGCAAATAGTAATGCCAACACCACCTTCCATGTTGATGTCACTGCAGTTCAGATGAGGATGACGTTACGCAAGGTCATATCTGTCACATTTAAATGTAGAGCACCGGTGACCATATAATTTTTCATGGTGGTGCTCTCTACTTCTGATGTACCATTTTTCCAAAGTCAGGATATCACAAAAGCAAACAACCACCCACAATAATAGAGAGCCATCTAAGGTACACCTTATATCATAATTTACCTCCTTTAAAACAAAGAAATGCAATTTTATATTCTCCTGATCAATTTTAGGTTCTCCTGATCATATCCTAATTCAGTTACGGAAGAGAAAAAACACACAATAGACCAATTCTTGTCTTGGTATGAAAGACACATTTTTCTCTTGAAGGTGCAACCTCTCTTAGACCACACAGAAGGGCATTTCCAGAGGGAAAGGTTTCTATTAGATGATCTGAAAAGCTCAATTAAAGATTCTCAGGGACGAAGGTGCTGCTATGGCTCCAAAATGTTGACTTCTCCTCCTTTTCTATGGGAATGAATCCTGCTAAGCTCTGTGCATGCCAGCGTGAAATGACCCACTTTTGCAATAAAATAGTAATCAAACTAATGAAAAAGTCCTCCTGAAGACCCGATCCTGTTAAAATACAAAGTACTTGACAAAACCTCAGGACTATTCCTTTTAGCAGGAAAATGTCACCAGATGGGTTCTCTTATTTCAGTGTTTTTGGTGAAAATCGCACCTCATTCTTTCCCTTCACCCTCTTTCCCACTCTTGGTGGAAGGGGAGAGACTGTTTGTAATCCTCCACATATGGAAGACAGACCAAATGGTCTGCCCATGCTACTGCTCCTTTGTTAGCACCGTGTAGTGAGGGCACCTTCAGGAGTCTGCCTTCTGTCCTCTCAGTGATGTGTGCTGGAATGCCAAATTATTGCCACCAGAACGAAAATTTATCTCAAGTCACAGACAAAAGCAACTTCAAAAGAAAGCACTTTAATTGTAATTTAGCAGCTGATCTAAGTGTTACAATCCACTGTCTCCCTGGCTAGTAACATGTGTTTTCCTTCCATTATGAACACTGAATGAATCTTAGAGTCATGCATATTCTTATGATCACTGGAGACTAACTCCTTCTGGAGTGATTCCATATTCTGAGACAAATAAACAAGGCTACCAAACTGTCAGCTCTTAAAACGTTTATCCTGGCAGGAGGTGATCACCCTGGAAGCCATTTATCACAGAAGACACCTGCAGAAATTGTCTAGTCCACCTTGAGCAGGTTGCTCAGGGCCATGCCTGGTTGGATTTTGACCATTACCACAAACGGAGACTCCACAATGTTGCTGGATAACCCCACCCAGTGAAAACCCCTTTTCTTACATTTAAATGGAGTTTCCTGCACTTCAGTTAGTGCCCACTGCTTCCTGACTTATCACTGGGCAATGCTGACAGGTCTGGTTCAATCTCCTTTACCACCACCCCCACCATATATTTACACTCATTGATAAGCTCCCCCCATAAACTTTAGGATTCCCATTGTTCCATAGTTGCTGATTTTCTGTCTGTTCTTAAGACCTCTATGAAATTTTCCATGCAGATATTGTGGAAGGACCTTTTCTCTTATAAAAAGCCCTACTGTCCGCATTCAGTTATATACATAAAAATGAGGTGAAGGTTGTCTCAAACACCTAAAAAGTTAATGCAATATGAGAAGTCATTGTTAGTTTCAACAAAATAGGTTATTAAACTCAATGAGCACTGGTCACACTACCTCACTTGCCAGTCTGTTATTGCGTGTCTTATAACTACTGACTAACTGTGAACCACGAGGCACTATAGAAAAGGAAGTGAACTAAAATAGGAAAAAAAGCTGTTGTACAAGGTAATTTTGGTACACCTCATTTGTAAAGACCTTTAAAGTGCCTTTGGGAAAGTCCTTTAAGAACCCCAACAAAATGTTCCATGCAAAGCCATTTTAATGCAGTCCAGTTTGTTGTTCGTATACACAAGGTGCCCGTACCTGCAGGAGCTCAAAATAAAAAAAATACACATCCAATAGCACTATTATCTTGCAAAATTATCATGTACTGATGTATTAGAGTAACGTGCCTTATACTGTACTAGCAAGCTCTGTGCACACCACAGAGAGAACTGGCTGAGAGGTGGGATATGATGCCTGTGAACAAAAAGAAACAGTGCTTTCCTGACTCAACAACTAAACGGAATTCCCATTAGGGAATCTGACATTTCCTGAGCTTGTCAACTGGTCCAAGTAGCTTGTTCAGAGAAGTCAATCCTTGCTTCCTGCCTGTCTGACAGCCATGGTCATGTACATCTTTGTGAGCCCAAATATTAAGTCTAGCCAAGGATTAGCGAATTATTGAATTTGCTGTTGTTATAGTCTGGATAACTGCATCACTAATCTGTCTGTATCACCACATCATTATTTAGAGATGAACTGTTTATCCCTAAAGCTATTGGTCTTGCGCCTGTTATCACATCCCAAACCTATAATTCAGCAGGGCTGCCTCAAGCCCTTACAATGGTAACTCGGTATCCCTCCAGCCTGACTAAACCCATTGCATTTTGGTATTAGGAACCCTGTAAGAACTTTTGTTGGGAGCTGTCAGTCATTATGTGGTGGAGCTTAAAGAAAAATTTTGGGATTCCATTTCTATACCCTCAGTACAGCTGTTACGGGTACTCTACAAATTCACCTCTTGCCACAATCTGAACAGCAGTTGTGCCAATGGGGTTAAAATTCCCCTTTGAAAAGACAACAATTTGTATTCCTCCTTCTCCACCAAACATACTCCACCAGGACACTCAGAGGCTGGATATTGGACCAAAGTGAACAAATAACTGTCTTTATCATTTGGTAACTTATTTTTTACAGGTATTTTGACCACAAAGCCCAATTTATCTCGATGGGAGAAAAACCCTTGAACAAAGAATTCCAACAAGAGGCAGAACAAAGATATGCTAAAATGGCCTCAATTAATGTACTTTCCTAGTCCTAAGATATCAAATTCATGGAGCTCACTGGTTATAACTGAGTTGTCAGGTCAGCTTAGGATGCTTTAAAGCTCCTGCTCACTCACTGCAATAGTCAGTGCCTCCAAGACTCAGCTGTGAATGAAAAAGCATCATCATCAGTCTAGTGGTTTTACTCTGGAGATATAGAGATGTACCTGTGCACTAGCTAGGAATAAAGTATATTGTTTTAATTATCCCTAAGCTGATCACCTCAGTGAAGGAACTGATGAGAAAGCATTATATGTGCAGGAAACTAGCTGTTCTGGTGCACAACTCATTTAGAGTACCAATAATGAAATGAGACTATCACCTTCCTTCTCCTTAAATGGAGAGTTGAAATGAAGATTATTAATTAAACCAATAAATATCAGCGCAATAGCACAACTCCAGTGAAAGGCTAACATAGTTCCTGCAAGTGCTAAAGGCTACATCTCAATTTGCGTTTTTATGCCTTTCAGTTAGCAATGACAAAAGTTAAAAGGAGAAAGACTGAGGCCGAGAGAGAGAGGAATTAATGTGAAAGCTAAATGTCCGTGGTTACAGGTCCATATTGGTGTTTATAAATGGATGGAAATACCTTTTGTTTACAGCAATTAATGAACTGTTCCAAATTCCTTGAAAAACAAATTTCAGTACAACACAGATTGTGCATGTTTTTTCTTCCCTTCCTTTAGAATTCCCCAGCTAGTATTGCTTGTAAAGATGAGACTCAGTTCAGAGTAAAACAGGAACATTTCTGTGAGGAATCAACTCTACCAAAACTCAGATTCATGTTTGCATTAATCAGGCTGATAAAATACCTAATTAGACTTACTGGTATGTTGCTATTTGCTGATAAATAGGGATTACATGGAGAAGCCATTCATTTCCCAGGCCAGACCAGCAGGTCATATGAGTTCTACAGTGATGGGCATGTGCATTAATTACAGGTGACTTAAAATAAGAGATTGCCCAGGGGCTGAGTCAATGTGACATCAGTAACGCGTGTAAGTGCATCCAGAACACACAGTCCTCTCAGCTTCGTCCTTTTTGGCTTCCGAAATCTATGGTGACATGGAAAACTCCATGGGCAGGGAATGAAAAAACTGGTGCTTATCATTTGGAAAGACTGAAGAAATTTCTAATTGCAAAATAGTGGGAAGGTTACATGCTAACTGGACATCACATCAGAGGGATGTGGTCACAGATCTGCCTCTCCTGACATTCTCCTATACAAGGTAATAACAACACTTTAGGGTAAGGGATCTGGTCGAACAATAGCTACTATCAATTTTGTGATTTACATTCTCAAAACTGAAGTTTCAGAGTGCAGTTTCACAGGAATCTTGAGTCAAGTAATACCACTAATTTCAATAAAGATTTGGAAGAACAACCAAGGACTGCACTTAAGTGTTTGCTCAGTCTTATGCATTAAGAAGGAACAATAAACAGCCTGAGTTTATTTTTATTATTCGTACTACATAATTCAAAGGTACATTGAAAAAATTGAATAAGTGACTGAAGTAAATAACATGCACCTCAGTAGGAAAAGGTGTGACACTTAGGCTCACAAAATCAAAGATGAAGAGCAAATGGTGCACACTCCAGAATTACAAAGCCACAGAACAACATAAGCCAGAAACGTCATGTTAGTGCAAAAAAGGCAAGCCATTCTTTCTTGTATTAACAAGGTCTGTGAGGTAACCTTCTTCATCTAAGCCAGCCCAAGAGTGCCTTCTCCTGAATACAGAATCCAGCCTACACAACACACTTTGCTGGGGATTTTGGAAGATCCCAAAGGAGAACAGCAGGAATGATCACATCCTAGAGCAGAGAGAAAAGATGAAGGAACCTGTCAGACCCTATGTCTGTCAGGAGCATCCTGGGATTAGCTAAACCCATCTGTCCCCTTGCTGTAATGGAGGATTCTCCAATCTGTATGAGCCATCACCAGGAACGATCTCCAAGGATGATACGTGAGCTTTCCCTACACTGACTAAAACTAAAATAACGACACATGACCTTGACAGATCACATTAACTAGAAGAGTGATACACATCAGCTTGAAAGTCAGCATAGAAAAGAGCAACCTTGTTCAGACTTGGCTCCATTAAGTCAATAAAGATGATTTTGAACAGCATTGTCCCAGTCAAAGCTGCAAAGTTTTTTTATGACACTTTATTTAAAACAGTTTGAATACCATAATCACATTTAAACATTACATAAATTTTTAGTGCAGATAAACTCCAGAAGTTATTGTATAGACTCGCTGAGTATATATTCTCTTTCCTAAAGGCAAAATTAGAGGATGAAAATAAGTTTCCTCTAAAAAAAATTTCCAATTATGCAAACAGTTCATTCAATGCTGTATTACCCAAACCAGCAATCTCTAAACCATAGTTATTTCTACTACTCTTAGGAAAAGTCCCCTATACAAAACTGCAGGACCAGCCATCCTCTAGCCCAAAGAAAAGCATGAGCTCCCACTCCATTACACATTGACCCAGAGAGAGTACCCCATCTCGTGTGATCGTATTCACAAGGCAAGGAAGCAACTTCACCCATTCCCAAGGAAGTTTTTAAAGAAAGGGGAAGATCTCTCTACAGGTAGTGGAAAGAGGGCAGGTTTCTCTCCCTTTTGCTATTCCCTAGAGTATGAGAGGGCAAGGTTAATGCAATCAGCATTGGCTTGTTTGCTTTTACTCTCCAGCACATTGAGCAGTGCGCTCACAGGCGATCTAGTGGCAGGACAGTCACCTTCAAAGGCTGTAGCTGATTGACAGGACGTGCTGTAAGTGAAGTGGTTACCCTTCAGTTATTATCAGTGAGCATTTCTCTAAAGCATTTCTTCAACTCCAACCTATTACAGCACTTTACCTAGCTGGGGAATTTTAAAAGACATTTCTTCTAAGGAGTAAACAAGCACTTACTCTAGAAAAACTACTGGCAACAATTATTTGAATTATAAAGGTTTTAGGAGTAGTTCCTGCAATTTTGATCTATTCAGCAGCGGATGAAACACTACAAAAGACTAGAGTCAGCCTGTATTTCAAATTTATGTTCCTGAAGGAACACTCTTCATCCAGAAGCAAGTACACAACTATTCAGAGCTTTCACTTGAATTGGGAAAGGTTTCTTCACAGTCCAGTGGCATGAAACACAAACATCACAAGCATCTCTTAAGCTTATTCTTCTCCCATAGAAGAAGAAATAACTCTTTTTAACTAAGTGGCAAGAATTATTTAATAAAGTTTACTTAGTAAGGTGTAACAGTTAAGGAGACTTGTAAAAGACTAGTACCTAAATATATAATACTTAAGGATCTGTGCTTTCTTTCCCTCCTTCCCCAGCACTGTTACTGTTATCTTTGCTTTTCACTTCTGCCTTTGATGCAAGAAAGTAGGCTGAACTCTGATATCACCTACACTGCATGAGAGTGGAGTTTAATGCAACACAGCCTTTCCCAGGCCAAATTCTGCTCCTTCTATATCAATAAAAGCCTGGTGTACTCTACTCTCCACTAAGCCATTTTTGTACTTAATACCTGTATGTCTGAGAGCAGCCTGTGTTTATGACTCTCTCTTCAGACATCTGCTGCTGCCCCAAAAGGGATCCATAAAAATCTTCACTACTACTTCATATATAGAAAAAGGTAAGAGTGGAAGTTTGGATGCCTTTGAGGGGTCGCCTAAGTCACACCTCTGTTTTAGACAGGTTCAGCTTTCTCCAAATCATTCCCAACAGACATTGGGGAAAAGCAACATTAAAAGACTCAAGGGACAAAAATTCCCAGCATCCCCAGGCAGCATCCCCAGGCAATCTATTCCTGCACTTAATTATTGTTACTATTAGCATATCCCCTGGTGTCTAACCTTGATCTGTCTCACTACCATGTAGCAACAGTATTTCTAGTCCTGTTCCCAATGGTCACAGTCTCCTTTCTCTCTGTTAGCAAGGGTTTGAAACAAGAAAAACCGTTACCCTGACTCATTTCAGTCTTCTCTGGGGTAAACCAGATTATTTGGTCCACACAATACAGTTAGGAGAAACTTGGTGAGCATCCCTGTGTCTCTGGTGCTCATTTATGAGAACTGCTTGCAGGGCAAATCTTGCTAGAGTTGGGATGTGGCTGCTTGGTGTTTGGAACAGAGTCAAGTAGGGCAGAGATGCTGCTCATCGTGTTGCTGAAAGAGGAAAGAAGGGCAAGCCCCAGTGGCGCTTAAAGTCAGAACACTATCTGAACCAGTGTGGGATGATGATGATCTCAGCCACAGATGAATCTTCAAAGGGGAATTGTTACTGCACCATTTTTACCAGAAGGAGTCTTCTATTAATAAACTCTGTTAAACCAGTTGAAATTAAAATGCAGAGCTGCTTTTAAAGGATCAAAGAAGCATCAAGTGTTAGTTATCAGAATTGTTAAAATGACACTTTTCCTCTGGTCCTTTCTTATTATTAATCACATTAGCCCTGTGAACTTCACCAGCTAAGCATGGGCTGGCTGCCCTCTGCACCCAGGAACGCACTTAAGTCACAAGAAAGATATCACCATAAATTGCAACAATTCACAGGAAGCAGTCAGTCCCACAGCCACAGGGAACACACATAAAAAAACGAAAATATCACTTTCCACATCTACTATCATGATTTGAGAGAGGGGACTCTAATCATACTCCAGCCACTGCCCCATTTATATTTAAGCATACCAGAAGAAAAAACCATGCACACACACCACAGAGATAGCATACAAAAAAGGTAGTTGAGATAAAAGCATTCATTCTGAGTCCAACATCCAGAACAGCAGGTAAAACCACAATTCTGTCAGGAAGTTTTGAGTGATACACAGCCTAGTAATTGCACTCATTACAACCTATACTTTGGGGATAAATAGGAAAAAACAAATTTTTTTCAAAGCCACTTTTCTTCAAATTCATGGCATAACAGTCAGCTACATGTGATTTATGGAAGCTCAGATGAAGTTGAGGATGTTCATGTATGTCATGCTAAAGAGAATGATTACCAACAAAGCTTGATTACCAACAAAGCTTATTCTGTAAGAGAGAAGGATGCTTGATTAAAACAGAGAAGGAGAGAACACGTGTTCAGCTACAGTTGGTACAGTTCTTTCTCCTGCAAGAAACATTTGCAAATCCTGAACGTCGATACACTGCCCAAAGCAATAAAACACTTTCTCCATCATAGTGAGAACCTAAATGCTGCTCTTTTGTATTTTCAAAACTGAGGATGATACAAGAAGACTGGCAGGATTAGTCCATGCTTCAGGAAAGGATGTGTATTTATGATTCACTGCAGTTTGAAAACAACACAAAAACCTATCTGCTACCGGCCATAAAGATGTTTCTCTACATGTGCTGCCTGGTTAACACTCAGATAAGAAGAAGAGCCAGATCTCGAGAATCACCCATGCAGATCTGAACACAACTCACTTGCAAGACTGCCATAGCCAGATGCCCAAGTTTGCAAATCCTCAAGCAGCCTCAGTTAGACTCCCAGCTGGTGAATTCACGTGCAAATGCCATTTTAGAAATAATACATACTAGGAAATACTTCTGTGGAATATGAGGATAAAAGTAAACGTAGTTTGACATGAACAAATGACATTCAGCAGTATGCTGCATCATCATCTTTTAATAATGATTTCCAAATCATTTTGTTTCAGTTATCTGCAAAGTATTTGAGCATTCCCAGAATAGGGGTGTTTCAATGGCTCTCATTATAGTATGATAATTTTTGTAGTGGTTTAGCATAAAGCCAGATAACATGTTTATTATTTCATAAGAAGCATTGTTCAACAAACAGATTCAATGAGGAAATAGTGAAGTGCCAGTGAAAATGGCAGTGATTTCTGTTACACTTGTATCATTTCTGCAACAGCAGGCAACAAACCAACTGGTCCCTATTCTCCAGTTTAGTTGCCCATCTGCCAGGAATTATCCAAGAAAGGCAGTGGTATCGGAAAATGCAACAATTGACTGCTCTAATGTTATTAATCTCTTTGCTATACCTGCAACATTGCAAACAAATATATGCAAAGTGTGGATGCTTAGTGGGCTACATTTACCTAAACAAAAGACACTTCTGCCAGGTCGTGCCTTGGACCATCTCGCATCCTCAAGAAGCTATCTACAGAAGAATAACTAGTACCTCAAGTATTCAGAAGTATTTTCCTGAATGTATTATTGCAGAAAAGGAGTTCAACACATTCTTTGCAACGACAGCAACAAACATATACCATATTGTGCGGCTGTGTGGTACTTAGTTGCCAGCTGGGCTTAAACCACAACATATATGTAAGCAATCTGATAAGACAAGATTAAAATAACATTACTAACGAAAGCTTAAAAGCTGATCTACTTCAACTTGAACTACTTTTAAACATTTAAATTCATCTAAACCCTGACTCAGCAAAAGATTTTCAAGCATACACCTCAGCAAGTAGTTAGTTGCACAGAAGGCAAAGCCTTTACATAAGTTTAACAATGCCATAACACTGTAGCAAATCAAGAACAAACTTCAGAAATTCAAAGTGTTTCAAGTGCCAAAACCCCAAACTACCTAGTATGATAAGGTACAACATCTTGGAAATTTGATGCAGACTACTTTTACCCAGTGAGATAGACAGACTCAGCATGTATCCATCTGCAATTTCCCAAATTAAATCAGTGAAAAGTGAGCTCGTCTACTGTACCCTCATTGCAATAGGAGCATAAGATTCATATATAAAGAGGCAGCATTCAAGCCCAGTATCTTCCTAACAACTCCGTGGAAAACAAGATTTAAGGCAAAGCAAACTTAGGAGCCAATATTCCCCCAATGACTATTCACTGCAGAAACACAACCCCTTCAGCACTGAAGTTTTTTTTTTAATACTGCTGCTGACTATCCTGTACAAAAGAAAAATGCTCTAGTGGCTTGTGTTGTGTGGGTGATGCTCTAGTGGCTTGTGTTGTGTGGGTGATGCTCCCATTTCCCAGCTGAGTTTGGTCCAACATTTATAGAAGGGGTAAAGTATCCTGAATTGGCTTCTATCAGCAAAATGACTCAGTGATCACTGCGCAAGTGGGAGGACTTCAAGCATTTGACATTGCTTCTCACATTCTTGCTGTCACAAATGCAAATGTTAGAGAATTTAAACTTGTTCTTATCTTGTCATTTTAAAACCCTAAAGGAACCTTTGATCATTCAGCAGCCTGTTAAATATTTAGCAGTCAGGAAGAAAGGAATTTTTTCCTTCCAGGATTGTTTAACTGGTTTCAAATCTAGTACTACTTCCTTCATGTGAATATGATGTATGACCATTTGCCCACCATTTTCTTCAGGGGAAAAAAAACCCCTCAAATAAAACATCGATCTGCCTTCTGAACCAATGAAAAAAAGAAGACAGAAGCAACATAAACAGACAGAAGATAGGGCTGTGAACCCCACAAGCTACATAACCTGTATGCACAGAACACATGTACATTGTGGGGGTTTCTATGAAATAAATTTTAATTACTGTGTCCCCCTTCAAAGTTTAGTGCCTTGAGAATAGTGGCCGGAGACACACTTAACTCATTGAATGCAGTATTTAACAACACCCTCTTCAAAGGTGTAGGACACTGGTCCCCAGGGTAGCAACACCCTAATGCACTTGAACCTGTTAATCCCACTGAAGCATGTGTGATTGTTTTATATTGTAATATTAATCTCACTGTATGAGGGGATGTGTCTCCAACTTGTGAGATGAAATTAAGCAGCTGGGAGCATTGAGATATAACCAGACCTATTGCTCTGGCTCAACTCTGTAGCTACCTAAGCAGAGATGACTCTTCCACCCTCCCACACAAACCCTCTCCCATGCTTGTTAGTGTCTCTATTATATTAATGACTCATCTACATCGTAAAGCACCAGCTCAGACTTTTCATTAATCACCTTGAGTGTGCTGGCTCCTGCAGTTTGCTCCGAGTCCCCACCCTATGAATAATTCAGGCTTCAGCATGACAAACACAGGGAAGAAGTTTGTGGGTCAGGTCCTGCAGTTGAGCAAGGACTTCATAATGTCACAAAAAATACCTGATGGTCAGAATTCTTTTTTTTTTCAACCCAGGGTTGGGTATTTCCTGTATATTTGCTATGAGCCAAAAATACTGCCTTCAAAATGTGACTGTTAAATTGCGTGAGTGGCCGGCAGGTCACTGCCTGTGCATTCCCAGAGATAGGTTTGCACAGGGAATTAGTCCTGTACCACAGCCCAGCCTACCTTTCCTGTAGAAAAACCACTGACTGGCTTGTTCAACATTATGAAAAACCTAGAATAAAAAAATGAATGCAAATTGATTTATTCTTCAGGGGAAGAGAAAGAATTCCCTCAAAACATTCTGGAAAAGGTTCTCTCTGTGTTATGAGAATGAGAAAGCCACTGAGAAGAACAGTAGGTTGTGGAGAGGAGGCACTGACTTTTGACAGACAATTGGCAATTTCTTTTGCATCCCAGGCCACTAGATCAGATTCACAGCTCCTTCTTTGCATTCCTTTGAATTTCAATTAACTGCTTCTTACTTATTTATGTACCAACTTCATTTTGTTTCATTTGAAAAATGACCTTTTTTATTAACTACAAAGTTATCATGGCCTCCTACTCTAGATTAAACAGGTCTCGCACAAATAAACACCAGAGTAGAGTGCACTGTTAGCAAAAACTAACAGTGTATAAGTGATGTAAATTTATGTCCACCAGTCAGCCTGTCAGTTTGCTCCCTTATGAAATGCTGAAACACTTGTCAATCATTCAGACAATGTAAGAGGCTTCATCACAGAGACTAACAGAATAACTGTCCCTTATAACTTCTTACACTGACAAGTGTACCACTTGATACCAAGATTAGAGCGCAGACACAGCAGATATCTATCAGAAACTTGACAGATATGTAAGTAATACATCAAGGCTGTACCACTCCTTGACATATCACTTTCTTAAAATATATATTAGATACCACATATAGGTTATCTACAACCACGTATTTGGCAGATAAGAGCAGTTATGTTGACTTTGGACCCCATGACTGATCACTTATCTACTATGACAGATTGCTTATGATCAAGACTATTTTTATCTTTTGGGGCACTAATTCCCAGAGAGCTGGTTAACTTCAGCTAAAGAGGTGTGCTTCATTCAAGCCAAAGGCACAGATCTTCACGTATAGCTTTTCCCACAAAGGAAGGGGAAAGCTTTTCCCCTGACTGCGGATGCCAGATTGAACCCACAAAAGCCTAGAATACCACTAAGGCTGGATGTACCAGGCTAAGTGGATAATTCCCTTGCACTCATATCTTGGAAACACCACTCAATTTCCTTCCACAGGACAAGTGCCTATGGCTAAGCCAAAGGAAGTGTTCATTCCTCCTCCTGCCTGCCTAAAAGAAATACCTTTCTGGCACAGACGGGGTTAAACACAGAAAACAACTTACTTTCAGATGTGCTACATTTGAGCCATACATTTTGCTGTCAGACAACAGAGACTTGAGCTCACAGCAGCAAGGGGCAGCTCCCAGCTGACAACACTCCCAGCCCAGCTGAGCTCATGTCTCAGGTGGCTTTGCTTTTCTGCCTGAAATGCATTTTGTTTTCCCTTCTGCTTTAGAGACTTTTTGTTTGTTTGTTTGTTTGTTTGTTTTGCACTTTAGGATCACAAACTGCAAATCCAGCAGCCATGTGTTGCTGCATGAGTTGTCGCAGCTCCTCCGGTCCTCAGTGAGGGCCTCACTGTCCCCCCCTCACTGCGCTTCTCACTTTGGGTAAGAGCAGTCCCCCAAGGCCAGTCAGCACTGACCTGTTGTAAGGAACAACGTTACATGGGAAGATGTCGAGCCCGAGGGGCCAGACTTTTGGAAGTGATGAAGTTTCTTTCCTCTACATTCCTAAAGGACCACCTGCCTTGCCCCAAGCCCTGCTTGTTGCCGGATGGCTGTCAGCACAATTACTCCAGCATGCTGGCTTGGAAGATCACCAAACTGCAGTACTGACCAAACCTGTGACATCACTCAACACTACAGCTTGGGGAACATTAATGCTGCCGCTTCACCACACTGATTCCACATTTTAGTTGACCCAGAGCCTTGAAATACCAGTAAACCATCTAGTAGGTTGTGCCAGTGTCCCAGCACGGTAAGAGTGCTCATTAAAATACTAAGAAAGCTTTCTAGTTCAAAAAAACCCCTCTTATTCCTTCCACAATACATTGATTTAGTCAGGAAAATCTGTTCAAAAGCCCATATTTAACCAATAGCAAATTAAAAATTGTCTTTCTACACGGGAACTTAACAAAGTAAGCTGCTTGTTAAGGAAACTTCTCTGTTCGACCATACCATTCAACAGCTACTCTGGAAGTCACACTTGTACCACCTGAGCTGGGACTGAGGCCCCTTCAGAGCTACACACCTCACAGTCACACCAGGTTTCCCATAGCAGACTCTCAGACATCCTGATCCTTAAAATAATTTAATCACAGTGCAGTAACTAAATAACAGCTCAAACTGGTGCCTCCGGGGAGGGATCCCAAATCAAGGAACCCCTGGTCTTTTGTACCAGCACAGTCTAAGCATAGGGAAGTCTGGAGTCATCAGCTCCTGCTTTGTCTGAGTGTTAGGTCACCCATAATAAGTTTCCACTGGAAAGTTTTGCTGTATTAGTTGTACATATTGGGATCATGAAACCAGTCTGTCCTTACTGATGTGTCTATACCAGCATCAGCTCTTGTAATGCATTTCCTCTACCAGTACAGCACACATTGAAAAACTTCCTCACTTTTTTTTGTTTTGTTTTTTTTTTACTATAAAAGCTTTGTTGATATTTGGGATGAAGTTCCTCAGAGACCTCTACCAATATCTGTCTGCCTTCTAAATATAATCTTCCCTCAGACATCTACCACAACCTTCCACAATATACACAGAATCTGTTCAAGCTTTCCATACAGTGATAGATTTAACTCTGTGTTTGCCAGGTTGAGGAGAGTATAGATGTGCCAGCACTTCTCCAACAACATTTCTCTTCTTTCTCATTGATTATTAGACTGCATAGTTACTTGTTTACTCCCACTGCCATGTGACTGCTGAGAAAGAGCCTTATTTTGAAGTTTGTAAAGTTCACAAGCTAAAAAAGGCCCTCCTGATGCTTGCTTTTTACAAACTGCACAGCAGGAATCAGATCCCAGTCCCCTCCCTGGACAATCTCTCCATTTCCCAGACTGCTTCTTGAGGTTCAGTTGGAAATGTGGAGTGATGAGCTTTGCCCTGCTGAAAAGCAAAACAATCCCAGAGGTTTTGCTGTGGTCTTGAAGTCAAGGGCATGCCATGTTTACTTTAAATTTCTGTTTTCTTTGGGAAATTTTGGAGAGAAAAGTTGAAAATAAAATGCTCACTGCTGATACAATGTAGTGCCTTTCAAGCACAAACAAATGTTTGTAGACATGCAGAGGCACTCTGGGTACCAGATGTGACCATAATACATTCTCTGCTTTGAAAACATTATGATTATTCTCACTTTTTTTTTTATTTTTGTTTTGTGAGTGAGAGAAGGAAAAGGTTTAAAATTCAGGTAATATTCTTCAAAGGACTGCATTAGAGAGGCAAAGATAAGCAAAGCACTCAAAAAATCATGAAACGCCATCTGCTCTCCTTTATCTTCTAATGTCTATCAGCATTGCCAGTGCTGCCAACATTAGTCACCCTCCTCATGATATTGAGTGTTTTTCTTATGCTTTCAGCTCCCACAATCAAAAGTTAAACAATTACTACTTGTTTAAAATAATTGAAAAAAAACCACAATCCACCTGATGCCTGAGAAAACTAGTACAAGCCAGCAGCTCAGAAAAGCAAGTTAAAACTATTTAGACAGATTTTGACTGCTAAAATTTTTATGATATTAAGTATACTCCAAGAACAATTGTCAAAGTAGCTCAGCTTCCACAGGGGTACCAAAAGGATAACCACATTTAAGATCCAGGGTAGCATAATGAATCTCTCAAAAATCTGGTTTTACTGTGACCACAGATTATCTGAAAAATCCTGTTGTAAGCTGCATTTTTACAGAGGCACAGCTCTTCACAGTTAATTGAACTGTCTGCCTCTGGAAGCCAGGCAATACTCAAACATCAAGCCCCACATCAATTACAATCTCATTCTCTCCTCATCTGAGCGACTAAGAGAATGAGTGCAATCTCTGACTCTCCTGCCAAATTTACATTATCACGATTACATGTTACTCAGCTGCTTCACATGAGTTTTATTTTTACGTAAAGTGAGGAAGGTTTTTGCTATTCTGAAACAGAAAGTATGTCATTGCCACTGCCTGCTGACACTGCTCATGACAAGTGCTGTAGGCACTGGAGAGGTACCAGCATACCCTTGGCTGGCAGGTGGAGCAGGGCAGCCCAAGCAATGCTGCTCACAGGTGTTTTTCACCTAACTCAGCCCAGCTGAGTTGAGACCAGAGGGATTTGGGTCCTTTTATTTGTAGCTGCCACCTGAGAATTGCACTGAGAATTGCCCTGCTCTCTCTCCACTGCATCTCCTACATAGGCGTCAACCAAAACCTCAGTCACAGACTCGGCCTTTAATAAGATCCAAAGTCTTTAACCTCATCATCTCGATCATCTGTTTGAAGTGGAAATTAGGGGCTGCACTACGTAAAAGTGTCCTGTTCTCTGCATGCTAAGTTACAGCCTTCATCTTTGCAGAAGGCTCTGTGAGTAATATCTGACTCATGCAAACCTGTATCACCAACGGCATCTATCAGAGCCAGAAAACAGAGAACTTGCTCCCAGGTTAGAAGCTATTTTAAAGCCACGTGTGTCTGTTAAGGAAGAAATAGGCACAAGCCTAGACAGGTGGTGCAAGGAGACTTGCACTACTTGGAGGAACGTGATGTTGCCCCCAGGACCCTCACTCAGCCCAAGCTGCGTTACCACAAGAAAGATTAAGCTCATAATACCCATCAGCTAAACTTAACAACAGCACCCTGCCATCCTAATTCCACTCAGGATTTCTATGTACGCACACCTGAGTTCATGTACTCACACAGAAGACTGAACCCAAGCATACACTTGATCCTTTACATGACCAAGTCCTGGTGTTTCTGGCACTGTGATTCGTGTGAGGCATTTCTCAGAGTTTCAGGTCTTTTGCTATCTATATTTTCCAGTGTGAAATAGCGAGTTAGTAATTTCCTTAATTTTACAGATTTTTTTTCCCCCAAGTGAAGAAGGGGGAAACCAGGATTTCAGAACATTGGAATACTTCTTATAAAGTCACTTCCTCCTCTCCTTTGCTCCTGAGACTCCAGTCTCAATAAAACAAAGCCATTCCTTCTCCACATTTAAAACCACTGAGATCATTAACTACGTAATGAATTTTGTGCTTTCCTGCTGCACAAGCGACAATCCTCAGCCTATTTTCCAAGTAACAACTTTTTTTTGTTGTCATTTTTAATGCCCAATTTTGTGCTCAGAGGTTTCCTGAGTTCCATGTGGACCGAGATGTGTTTCTTCACAGTAGGAAACAAAGAAATTGATAGAACAGCAGCATGAAAATTAAAACATTTATTCGATATGTCAAACAAAACTTACAGCACCAAACCCAGAAGTTCCTTACTTTATTACACTAGACTAAGAAAGCACAGGTAAAATGTGTAAAATACACTGGAAATGGAAAATTTGAAACCTTATCAGGTATATTTTATATTTAGCAATATAATTTAAGTGCACAGTAAAGCAGAACTGCCTAAGCATTGTACATTTATATCATTACAGTTTATCTACTACAAGAACTTGGCCAGTGGAGACAAGAATTTGTAAGTTGCCCGTAAGAAATTATTTTGGATGAATTTTCAGAGGTGGTTGAAGACAGCTTTTAGAAACCTATTTCTCAAAGAATACCCTGTTTAGTTAGTCCATTTAGAAACCCAGGCCAGATTTTTATTTATGTATCTGTCAGTGCAGATCATTTAAATCAATCATTTAAATTACATTTACATTTTAGACTTTAATTTTAAGAAAGAGTAGAAAGAGGACATGATCGGCTTGTTTGATCTCTGGCTGCTACTGCTAATATAGTTGTTAGGGGGAGAGCAGACATAGGTCTCAAACATGCAGGAATCCATCCTTTTAAGCTACTACAAATCAGATCAAATGATCACCTGGGCAGCATTCAACAGCTACGATTAACAGTGATCACTGAAAAAAGGAATGAACTAGCAAAAGTTATCATTACTAATCCAAATTCCATGGTGTAATGAAAGGAAAAGCCTCATGGTAGCTTTGATGAAGCTCTTGAGTCCTTGGTTTGTCCACTGTGTTTCTCTAGAGTTTCTGATGGGAAATATGTGAATTAAGCGAGAAAAAGGATCTCTCAACTACTTAAAACCATTAAAGAAAGAAATAAAAACAAAACCCCAAAGCTAATAAGACTGCTTCAGACACCTTCCGTTCAACCCCTCTTCCCATCATTTCCATGTAATTCTTCAATTTTTAATTTTTTCTTTTTCCTAGGGTTACCATTATGACAATGGTAACAGCTATGTTACTTATGAGCCCCTGTTATTGGGGGACTCCAACTTCACTTAATCACATTCTGGCCAATAGATCACCCAGCACAAAATATCCAGGGTTAACCTGTCTTGCATAGGAATGACATCTGGGAAGAGTGGTGCTCAAGGTCTGCCATGGAGTTAAAGTGAGGTCAAACAGAGTCTATACATCTGTGTCAGCCACGAATTTTAGCACTGCTTTATTAAATACTGATGCTTTACTAAATACTGTGCTGATGTTTATCCCTTCAGAAGTCTTTCACTTGCTTAGAAGATCATGCCAAGGTCTTACATTTTACATAGATAAGAAACATTGCAAGCTCTGTAGGTAAAGAAACAGATTTAATAGGTCTTCAGTGATTAAATGCAAAGCTGCAGGAAGTTTAGGATAGACCAGAACCATTCGTCCTGCTTCTCTAGCAACCTCTGCCCATGGATCCAAATTTCAAAGTAACTCAAAATGCATCCCAGGCATTTTAAGCTCTAGAGTTAAAAATTAGATTTGCCTAGCAATGTGCCCTTAAAGTATCTTACGTTCATGGAAGTTGTTTCAGTGATCCTTTTTGTTACAGAAACAGCTTGTGTTCCGTTTCAGCCATTTAATTTACAACTGGTACTTGAGAGAACCTGGGAAAAGCTTCACTTGATCCATTCAACCTTGAAATTTCTTCCTTGCTTCCTACATTAATCCTTAACTGAATATCACTATCCTCATTCCCAACAGAACAACAATTCATGGAAATTACTTATTTTTAACACTACAGTACAATATGTTAATTTCTGATTTTCTCTTGACATCTGGGAGGATGCACACAGTTCAATATGGGGTCACCAGCTGCAAATGTCACTTCCCACATTTTGCAGACTACATGCTTGTCTGCCACCAGGCAGGTTATCCTGCATTATTTTCAGTTTCTCTGGCAGCTTGTTTCCAAGGACAGAACATCTAATTGTTAATGATTATATGCCCAAAATTTACCAGCTTCATAACTACACTCCAATTCAACAAAGGATGCTCTGACAAAACCTTCACATGTTCTATCTTTCCCAATTTCACACACAAAGCTCCCTCCCAATCCCCATCAGGGAAAAGGTTGTGTACAGAAAAAAAAAATGTTTTCCTCATTTAAACAGGTTTTCATTGGGAGCCATATGAAAGTTTGTGTATCACCCAAATAATGTTGCTTAAGATGAGTATTTTTCCTCCCCCAAAACATCAATTGTTGCTGAAAAAAAGGCAGCCTCAAATTGTTTTTCAGCCACGTTCTCCACATTGGATACCCCTGCTGATCACTTTATATGCTCACCTGTCCTAATTTGTACTCGCACTGTTATGAACCTGGAGTCCCCAAACTCTAAGACAACTCTGTACCATGTTTGTTTCAAACACAACACAACCACAACTTTCTCAGAGTCCCAAACAGATGAAACCAATGACTTCATTTCATTTCCTTTTCCCCAAAGAAGGAGCAATTTCAGTGTGCTGCATTGTAGTTGGTAGAACAGTACATCTTACAAATTAAACAGTGAAAAATAGCATTCCCAACATCATGCTGCATAATGCAAGACACTGAGATTTACTATGTTATTCACGAGCCTTAACATACTGTACTCATCTATTCACAGAGCACTGAATTCTCCTTTTTAGAAAAGGCTCCTACATGTCCCATGCTAACAAAGATGACATTTACAAGTTTTACCATGAGTCTTTTTTCTCCTCGACTAATTTTGTCACGGTAGGAGTATGTCACTTATTTATGGCACGCATTTGGGTGGAGTGTGGGGTTTTAATCACCAACTTGAGGAACTTTTGTTCTTGGACTTTTTGGCCAAGTGTGTGCTCATTTAAGAGTGGTTCAGCATTAGTAACATTGAGAAGCCCAATTGGAAGCACTTTAAAAATACCTATTTCAGGACACTTCAACTAGACACCCTGAAGTTAGAATCCTAATTATAGATCCCTCAACAATTGCCTTGGACAGTGGCCTAATTTTAAATACTAAAATGACATCACCGATTTCATTACTGCAGAGATGCAAACAAAGTAATTAGTTGGTGCTTTTTAACACAACAGAACAACCAGCAATTTAAGTTTCCTTTAGAGGGAAATAGCCAAAATCGCAGTTATCTGCAAATAAATCTTCACTGAATTGCTTCTCCACTGCCAAGAATAGGCCCCCATTGTACAGAAAGCACAGGCTGATGGGACAGAACTGCTTCATTAAAAAGCAAAAAATGGGTATGTTATTCCAATTTCTCAAGCAAACATTGCTTCTCCTTTCTCACGGCCTTAGAGACAGAGTAAGAGCATTCCATTTGAAGGAAACCTTCCCTCCAGTTGGTTTGCAGGAGAGAGTAAAATAACCAGCACAAGCCTATACAAACAAACTAAAATAAAACCCAAACCCCTAGAAGTGAAATACTGTGGGCTTTTTTCAAAGACTGGTTACTCTCCTACCAAATTTCCAATCAAATACTTGACCAGATCTTTGGGTGGTCCAAAATAAGCCTTGATGAAAGCCAAGCAGCAACCGCTGACAGTCGCATGGTGCTCTGGCACTTCTTGAGAAAAATGAGCAGGCCAGGGCAGGGATTTGAGAACTGCACCAGAGGCACTAATGCTGCTCTCAAAGAGGAGATCAGTACTTACTCCTCTGACTGCAACAGCCAACACTACACACAGCTGAAAATCCTGCTCCTGGGGGGAAACAGAATCACGAGCAGTAAAACACCAGAGCAAATCTTGTCAGACAACACTGCTTCTTTTTCTCAGAATTGCAAAATTAGTGTATTAAGGGTGCACAGTGAAATGAATCTAGTTAGATTTTAATCAAGCAGCTGGTGTTGAACCTCAAAATCTTATTTTAAAAATTAATGCAAATTGATTTGAATTAAAAAAAGGCCTTTTGAATTGAAAGCGAAAGACTGAAAAGAAAGAGTAACAATAAATGACAGTGTTTCAGCTTGAAGGAAAGTGTCTCATCAGTTACTAAAGGGATTTTTTAAAAATACCTTCCTTAAGAATCTGTGACAGAAAAGGCAGTGTACAAGTCACAGATTTAGAAGTGGTAATGAAATGGAAGAAATTCTGATTTCTGGCAGCAGAACAGGAAAAAAAAAAATCTATAAACTGAATCTCAAGCATAAACCTTCCAGAATTTATCCCACAAGTAATTTGGTCATAAGCTTAAAATTTCACTTAACACCCCCCTTCTCCCCCAACTACTTCTAGTAGGAAATCTTGAAAACGTGAGCCAAGTGTAACTGGTACATACGTGTGTGCTCGCAATCCCAGAAAGACCCAAAGACAGCTCAGAGATGCCACATCTCCCCTTCACCTCCAGCTGTTAGGTCAGAAACCTTACAACACAGTTTAAAGGGCAGCAAAATTATCTCAGTAAGTCTTGCTACAAAACCAGCACCAGCTAATGCCCATACATACCCACAATCTGAAGACAATGTCTTTACAATGCCAGAATGAACAAAATTCTTATAGCCATTTCAATTGCATTTACCATTCCTTTTATTTGCATTCTTTCATCATACACATGAAAAGCCACTGCAAATATGCATGCAGCAATTTATTTGCAAAGTTCCATCGGAAAGGCTTTATGAGCTTGGAAGACTTTCTATCCAAGAGCAAGAACATTCTGTGCAATCAGTGACCAAATACACAGAACAAATAACAAATTGCAAAAAACAGACAGAACAACTGATTGGCTGAAACAGCCAAATAATTTTGAATAACAGGCAAATTAACAAAAATTGAAATCTGCTCACACATCATTTATGGACACAACAGCTTAAATTTCTTTTCTGCATAATAAAGTTTTGAAATGAGAAAATGTACAACAGGAAAATGATGGCTACTAGTACCAAGATGGAAACCTTATCTTTTTTTTTCTTCCCCAGTTTCTTTATAGTCATTCAGTTTAAGACAAGAAAAACACAGCTGTATTGAATGAGTGAGTTTCATAAAAAAAGTAGGATTTCCTCTTCTTTCCCATTTTATTGCAAAGTGGATATTTTTCAGGAAGTGCAAATAAAAACAGAAATTCGGTTAACGCCAAAAAATATCACAATGAAGAGCACCTGAAAGAGCTCAGATTTGATATTTTTTTGATCATCAACTTGACCTTTACTTGCTAAACAGCACAAAGATGATAAGGAATGATAGATCAGCTGTCTTTACAGATTAAAACTGAAGGACAATAAATAAAACCACCAGTGCCACAGTCAAAATCTTACAGTAGGACACTGGTTGCAGAGGGTTACATGGATTCAAACTGCTGGAAAAGTTGAGGGGTATCACAGAGAAACACAGCACTTTTCATACAGCCTACTGACACCTCTGATTTAGGAACTCCCTCAACGGCAAATCTCTGCTGGTAAGGGAAGAGTGAGACCCTGCCATGCATGCTCTGCATTTTCAAGATGAGATTCCCATGCCACACCAATGTTTATAATTCTTTTTAGCTTAATATATCTGATGCATTTATAAGCAAAAGGACTAAAACACCTAATGCTCATTGCCAAGGCGGAGAGAATAGATAGTTGATAGTTGTAGCTACTACTCATATTCCTGGAAAATCAATGTGACTCCTTAATGATGGAAAAGTTTTCTCTCAGTCCATTGGCACCAGGAAGGAAAAAAAAAGGGGCCAGTGATGGATCCTTGATACAGAGCAATGTGTTCAATGTAGCTTACACACGTGGAAAGGAAAGTACAAGAATCCAGAACGTGTCAAAGGCCACTTCTGTCCTCTGTGGATTTGAAAAAGACCCAACACATGATGATTAACAGCCTTAATCTTTTACAATTATCTTCACCAGATGATTGATTCCAAGTATTTTGGAAGGAAGTTCTCAAGAAGATAAGGACTGATTCAGCTGTTATTTTTCTTTATACTTACCATATCTCCTTGAAGGTAAACTTGTACTATTTATTCACTTGACCGTGAATAATCCCATAGATAATTGTCCTTAAATGTTTTTCTGATTTTTTTACTGTAATATCAATGTCTACTCCATCTAATGGCAAGTGAACTCACGAGAAGCCCATCATTAAGTAAGAAAAATACCCTTGCTGAGGGTAGAGAAGTTACAGGAGACCAACCACTATTTTTTTTTTGTTTTAGTTTCAAAATTGACTGCTTTTTTTTTGTCTGAGTAGGAAAATTCTTTCTGTCCTTAGTACTGCTGCCATTCCCATGAACTATTTGCATGTTTATAACCATAAATTTTAAGGAGTTAAATCATGTGCTCTTCTATAGCAACAGTACTGAATATGAAACATGTCTCATGTTATAAAACATCATTCTAGACAGAGGGATTTCTCAGCCTGCTATCACATCCCAAATTGAATATACCTTTACTCTGACCTGGTTCACCAGAAAAGAAACAAACTAAACCCAACAACCCCCCTTCCCAAAACAACAACCCCAAAAAACCCCAAAACATAAACCAAACAAACAATATCCCCCAAAAAAACCAAAACAAAAAAACAAACAATACCCCCTAAAAACCAAAACAAAAACTAAAAAAACAAAACCAAAACGTTTGAATTTCATGTCACTCTGTGCAACTCCCCCTTGCCTTTGTATTAGAAGCTTTTAAATAGACACATTGTCCAAAGAGATGCTACCAAGCTTTGTTTTCCTGTTACTATAAGAAACTTAATCTTAAAAAAGCTGAAGGCAGTCATCATCAAACTAAAAATTTAATTAGTTCAAATTTAAGAGGACAAGCAACTCATCAGGGTTGGGCTGTGCCTGACTAGACAGATGGCGTTAAGATTACTTTCAGTGTTCAGAAACTGTTGACAGCACAGTTTCTAAAATGCTTTAGGAGTGCTGGTGTATATAAACCAGTGTGAATAGTTGCTGGTAAAGCCCCAGAGAATGTTTCTATAAATCATTTAAACACTACTTGTAGGTGCCTAAATCAATACTGAGGCAGTGAATCGATGCTTACACGTCCACGTTTGGCAGACAATTGACTGGTTCAGGTTTGCACCTCTGACATCAACACTACTAACAGGACTAATTAATGAAACTTATATTCTTCTGCTTCAGAAACAGCAAGAGAAATCCAAGCTTCCTGCCTTGCATTTCCAATAGATTAGAAGCATCTGCTCTGAAGATGAAAAGTGACATTTGGCTTTTAAGTTCTTTGAAATAATCCACATGCTTTTTAGAGTGAAAGGACTAATGATTTTTGTCAGTTTAGACGTTTGAGGATCCTATTCTAACAAGCTACATTTCTGTCACATTTTTTTTCCTGGATAAAATACAAATAAATCCCAAAGCAAAAAAGCAGTACAGCTACAAAGCTCTGAGAGGTGTATTTCTCCATCCATTAAAACTACACTCTTCCGGATACAGTGCAACTTCAGACAACCATCATGGGCGTCTTAACCAAAAGATTACTAAAAAACCTGCTGCGCTCTACTCACAGTTCAGACTGTGTTTTAGGAAAGCACCGTGGCTGCTTGAAGGACAGTCCCTGTGACTGGGGAATGTGGTTTTTGGGGGTCCGGTCCATGATTTGAAGTACACAAGGAAAAGTACCAAAAAACCAACTTCAGGCCAACGTGGCCTGTGTGCATCCCCCCTCACTGCAATCCATTAAGGCAGAAGGCACCCTCCTCCCCAGCCATGCAAGGGGTGAAGTGAGTCACTCTCCACAAGGACTGGTCTCTAAGGTAAGAAGAGAAGTTGAGAGACCAACTAGGACTCATGGTGCTCACCATCTTCTAAAATGAAGTACTGCTATGGAAATCCAATTGTTTCTGAAGCACCTACATCTATTGCATCTAGACTGACTAAAACAAATCACATATGAGCTCTGTGTTGCCAGTTCAGTTGACTGAATATGTATTTTTTAACTGTATCTTTAAATATTAACTGGCGCTGAACACTTAATTCAGTTTCCCATCTCTTTTCTCAAACAAAAATAAACATTTATATGTGGCACTTGAGCCAATCCTGTCTAAATAATGTGACACAGAAGAAAGACACTGTCAAGAAAAACATGCACAGAATGGTACTGCTATCACATCTCATGCTACTGCATATGTGCTTTGGTAGGAAACACTTCAAACACAGTCCAAGTACAAAGATAACACTTAAACCACAAGGATGAAAGAATTAGTGTGCACTAGAACGTATGGCAAAAATAAGCAAGGCAAATGCTTTCCCTGAAATTAAAAGTGTAATTACTTTGGTGTGAAATTTCACACACATCCACTGATATTTTAATAGCTGCAGGTCTATTCTTCCAGAACATCTCCCTATTGTAAACGTGTCTCCATCCTTGAGCAGTACCAGTAATGAGACTGAAAAAATTTCAAATATTCCAAACTCTTCAGGGGCCACAAAATTCCCTGTGCTCCGTTTCCACCTAAACACCTTTCTCTGCAGTGATGGACATGAAGGACAACGACTAGAACACGTGGTGTTCTAACATTCTGTCCTCATGAAGTAACTGCTTGAAAACCCAAAGCTCACCAGCCTTGTGATCACTATCTTCTATCAAATCAAAAACTCCCATCGCCTTGCAGTAATAGTCAACTTCTCTGGCAGTCTGAAGAAGACTCTAATAGCTTACTTGTATTTCAGGGACTATGGCAGTGAAGAACCAAACTGCTTGGGTTGGGAAAGGCGGAGGGGAAAGTAATAAAAAAGGACAGGATAGTTCTAAATTATTACTGCTTACCTGGGAGTTAAAAAGTCTCTGTACAGAGTATGAAATACGCTGGCATTTCATAAGGGAAAAGAAGTTAAAAGGCAGTGTATGCTGTGGCTGACTATGGCACATACACAAGACTAAATGCATATTGATTGATACAATGTTACTTTAGGAAAGCAAACACATGATGGGCTGGCTGATCTGTCCAATAGCACAATTAACATCTGTGATATTTTTTTTAATTGCAATGCACTTCTGTGCAATGCTTGACTGAACATTATTTTGTATATTCACATCTGAAGAACCAGTTTCCCTCTGACAAGAACATCCTGCTCCCTGGCTTTTGTACTTCCTAATCATTTTACTAATATCACAATTATATTAGTACTGATGATCACAAAGTGAAACAAAAAATTTGGTAAGAAATACAGCCATGCACCAAATTATCTCAGATTCTCAGATGTTCAGTCGGTACAGTCTTGAAAAACAAAACTATTTATATGGTATAATTAAGTACTCAAAGATCAGAACAATCTTGAATAGAAAGAAGAATAGAAAGCAAACGCCAAGAAAATGAAACAATTTTTCTGTTGGGTAGGTTTGACTGACAACATCATCCCTTCCTGTCTTGCCTCATCCTTCTTTGCCGAACTCATCCTCAAAGAGTGTCAGTGGCTGCACAAACAGGGAGATAAAAACTGTCAAAGGAAGTAAGAAAACTTAATTGCTACTAGCTGCCACTGTACCAGCCCTACCCTCTTGTCCTTAATAAACTCTATTTTCTTTGAAACCTTGCCAATCTAGAAGGCATACCAGGTTGATCAAAGAAACAATAGTACAAGATAGAACTGACAGTTGACAGGCTTATAACAGCCCTTCTTCATGCAGCCAAAGAGGCGTATCAAATGGGAGTAAGGGATGAATTTAACAGACCCCAACACCATTTTGCATGGTAAGAATATGATGTTATTTCTGCTCTGTACTGTTTGGATGTTATCCACCTACAGCTTGATGACTCTGGAAGAGCATCTGCTCAGATGACTAATGCTGACCCCCACAGTAGAGAAGACAACACTCCAGATGCTGTGCAAGAACAATAAAAAGAACAAAGAAGAACAAAATATTTTCATGTCAAATTTTAAAGCCAGAAAAATTACACATCCCATTTATTTCCACCCTCTAGAGACATTTTTAATCATTATTCAATAATTCCTGGTGGCAAAACTCTCAGGGTTTTTTTTTGGTTTGGTTTGTTTTGTTTTTTCAAGGGCAACTACTATAATTTCTCTCTCATATACAACTTTACCAGATGATGGTTGAAATTAATAAAAATTTGAACACTGCAGCACTGCTCCAACAGCAAAAGCTAAACAGAAATGAGTCACAACTGTTCTGAATACAGAGTCAAAAAAAACCCCCAGGCATGGAAATATCCCTAGGGCTGACTTTGCCTAATGAAACTACACACTCCTTGTAGCCAATATACATGCAGACATGACCGAGAAAGCCTATTGCTAATGAGAACAACTACAAAATTATGTATTATCATTGCTAAAATACTGTAGAGTTCTACCTAACCGATTAAGTACATACCTGTTTATGTGCTTCAGATTATTCTGTTATCAATATGCCCATTAACTTCTGTTTGGTTTTTTTTTCCTGCAATCACCTGTCAAACACTGAAACTTTTCCATATTCTTGAGTAGCCCCACTGACAGCAGTTCAGTTTACTTGCTCACCAAAGCAGTACCGAGTGGCTGAAAAATGGAAGAGTCTTACCCTTGATGCACTGTTAGCTTTAACATTAACGTAATAAAGCCCGTTTAACACTCCTGAACAAAGATGATCATGAGAAGCATGCACTCAAGCACAAGCCTGTTTTTTCAGTGAATGATTCCCATGCATACCCTAAGTCTTTCCAGCGCTAGACCACAGAACATGCAAGAGTTGGACTCTGGTTTCTTTTCCTTTGATTTTGTAACTGAAGCAAGCTGTGCCTCTTGAGAGAGACAATTCAATTCATCGGTCAAAAGAGGAGCCTCTCAGTCCAGTCCCTCACTCATAAGCTTGCATAGCTTGGCTCCTACTAGCAGCCCCTCCAAACCTCTGTTAGCTACTTATCCAAAACAAGTGAGGGAACTTCATGAAGTACCTCACTGTGAGGAAGATAGCTCCTCTAATGCAAAGATAACTGGTATTTCTGCACTTCTTTGCTCCACTTCTCAAATCATTCTCAAATGGTGGCCGCCTGTAGAATGACATTATGTCAAAGGTGGTTTGTTCCTCTAACAACAACGAAGACATAGCTGAGCGTTTTCAAAGACAGGCCGCAATGTCTGGGGATGAGCCAGCCAAATTCCCCACTCTCCTCCAGAAGAGATTTAAAAAAACCCCAGAACAATCCAATACGTCTCAGATATCACAATCTGAAATCGCATGACAGTCTTACAGTAAGAGACATAACAGATGAGATATCGTAACACAAAAGCTCTTCATAAGTATGCTCCATACAGTAGCTTGAAACACAGTCATGATTTTAACAGCTACATTGAAGTGATTTTTCAAAGCAGTGGACAGTTTATGTCAAAACAAAAAAACACAAATTATTTCAAGTTTTCTTCCTTCTAAAGAATGTTTGGCAAATGCTATGACAGGTGTGTTTTTCTCCCTGAGTGCCAGATACACTCAGATAAATGTAAAGAAAAATCAAAAAGACAGCCTGAGCTCTTACTTCCCTTTGACAATCACTATATTTTAATAAAGAGGTTCTAGCCAAGCTCCATGTTCAATTTCTACTCCATAGACACTTTAGACAAAATTTTTGTACCTGTTTACACATGGGCAAGCAAGGTAGCCTTTGACAGATTTACACAAATGAAGCTGAGCATTAAGGTAGTAAAAAGGCTGGTTTGAATTGCAGATTGATTTGCACAAGAAAAGCAGAAAAACATCAATCCAGTTCTGACCTCCTACCAGTCTACCTGGGAGGTCGGGGGGCAGGAAGCGATTACAACCCCGGTATGCACGTAACAGACACTTTGCGTAAATTCTTTACACTTTGCTGAAATTGTTGCCACTTCCTTTGAGTGTCAGTATAGTGCCCATCGAGGGACAGTCACTTCCCCTGCCATCCTGGTAAAGGGGAAATTAGTGTCTACCAATACAAGGTGGTCATCTTTACTTCCTCGGGACAGCTACAGAGATCATGACAAAGGAGCAGGGAAGACAATGGCAGGGAGGTTGGATAATGGCAAAGGGGTTGTATCTAGATGATTTTTAAGGTCTCTCCCAACCTAAGCCATTCTGTGACGATTCTGTGATGGCACAATATGATGTTGCACTAGACTGATGAAACAGTTGGTCAAACACTGTGCACCCTATGCAAACCAAAAGGACAGGTCCTCTCCACAGGCTGTAAGAGTGCCTGAAGGAGAGATGAACCTAAGGCCCAGTAAGAACAGATTTTAACTCACTGGAAATTTTAGAAGGTATTTGGATTTTTTTTTTTTAATTGGGATAATTAATAAGCACTGACAAAGCACATGGCTGTATCTTTTTTCTTATTAATCTTCAACATTTCTTTTTCTCCTTTTTTTAAATGCATATAAACCCATTCAAACACAAGATCCTCAGAATCTGATCAGTTAAGATAACTTACCTTCTCCTTGGGATAAGGGGTACTAATTATGTGATCTAGTGAGATGTCAAAACATAGAATCAAGGAAGACGGGCTGATGTGATGTTTTGCACAGAGCTCAAAACATGCCTCAGGCACTGAAGGGTGGAACGGGAAAGCAGAAGAGGAGGCCATGACATGATGGACTCGGTACAAGTCCTTTCAGATAATTTGAAATCTCAGTTGAATCTGTGTCCCTGAAAAAACAATCGCTCAAAAGCCCTGCTTTTCTAAACTAAGATACAACATGCAAAAACTCCAGTTGTAAGTGCTAGGATGCAATATTCAAAAGCAGTCAGCACTCATCAAGTTCTGCTCCAAATAAGTTTTCTGGCAATTATCAAAAGTATCAACATTAGGACTGATGCAGAGTGGTTATAAAAAAGAATCTGAAATGTAATTTCTTCCTCCCATAGGATTCATGTTCATTACCGATGTTCGCCAAAAAGGCAAAACATCAGGCTGAAATATTCAAATTCCGGGGCATCTAGACTTCCAAGTCCCATTTTGCTGGCAAAAAAATGAGCAGCTGAGTATAAGAGAAAGATAGAATCCATTGCACATCCCCTATCACAGGTTGAGCCCTTCTTTCCTGTTTCCAGCAGCAGAAACAGATTTCTGGAGGGAGAATTCTGTGCCAGCATCCCATACCCCAAGGAAACAGGATTAAGAGATTGCCTTATGATGCTTGAATGTTAGATGAATACAAGAACTGCCTTTTCTCATACATGGCCACTCTTTCCTCCTTCCCCTCATTCCTGATCATCAGATATTTTCTACCCAGTCTTTCCATCCTTCCTGAATCCACCTCATCCCCCCCCCATCAGCTTTGTCTCCACAAAGAGACTTTTGCTAACTAGAGGATACCAAGATGAATTGCCAAGCCTGATTCTCCTTCAGGAGGTCAGCAAAGGCTCCTGTTTAGTTGCTTCCCTTCCCATTATGTACCACACACAATCTAGAGGCATACAGCTGAGCTCAGGAAGACAGAAGCTGGAAAAAGACGAATGAACAAATCCACTGCTCTCATCTTAACTGTCATCGACGTGTTTATATTACCACAAATAGATTCCAAAGCAACATCTAAGCTTCTCTTTTTAAACTGGTTTCATTACTTCTCCCAGCCTCTGCTATTTCTCAGTTTGGACAACAGCTGGCATTTACAGCAGTCCAACCAGATGCATTATAAAGCATATATGCAAAATGCAGCTCAGGGAAAAAACTGCAGAGACAGCTAAGACTTAAAACCTCCATCTCATAGATGGTGTGTAGGAGGTGGAAAGAAGCACTGCTAAATTTGTTACCTTTCCTGTGAATGATGAGCACACCACCCCTTCCAAGTATAGATCACGAAGGAAACATTATGCCGATGACTGTGAAAAGCAAGTTCACTACTCTGGCTTAGACATCAGGTCAGCTGTATGTGAACACATGCCCTCCTTCAAAGCTACTAGGATAGCTATTACTTATGTTTTTTAAAAAAGTAAACACTTGGAATCTATTGGAAATAATGATACTTCAAAAAAATTACCCTCATTTCAAGAAGCTGTTTTATAAATTCCAAGTTAACAAAAGGTAACAACTGACAAAAAGTTCCTATTAAAAGTTTCCATCTTCCACTGGTTGGTCTAACAACCCTGTGCTGCACTCTTGTCACAACAGCCACCACTAATCCCTCCTGTATTCACCTTTTAAATTTCTGCTACACAAATATATGCTCATAACAGGGCAGTTTATAGCCTGTCTCCATGCAGCGGACCAGGAAGAGAGTTTAGCTGCTAAACGCATTGGTCCAGCACCATCAAACACAACAAATTCACTTCAGATAAATTTCCAGGACCATGATACAGATGAGGAGGAGAGGGGAAATCTTTCTTTCACCTGAGCATCCGTGCAAAACACATTCACATTTACATCACCTTGCCAGTGACTTCACTTTTGACCTGTTAGAATAATTTTCTCCGCAGAGGGAAATTAATTCAGCCTCCAGCTCTGCTTTATCTCTGACCTCTCTCTGTAAAACAATTTGCATACAGTATGTCTATCTGAACTTGGGCAGTTATATCTTGAGGGATTTGTAAGATGACATATCACATTCCCAAAATTAAAAATGGCCCAGCCATTAAAATTGATGCTACTAAGAATCTGAAAAGAATCATTTGTCCAGATCAACTGCATGAAGTATTAGCTAAGTCAGACAGAGGTTAAACAAGCATCTTTGAGTGCAGTTCTTACATGCCTGAGATATGCTGGGTGTTAAGTAATGAAGTGTTTGATGCCACCAGCGTAATGTTATTATTTTTAATTGACATAAGTATATTCATTAGGCAAAGCATAAGTGCTTCATGCACACATTATCACCTATAAACTGCATTAGGGATATAAATTCTATCAAACTGGCCAGCGATGCATACATCCTTAGAATTAAACCACATATTTCAACATCTTTAAAGTATTAACTTATTATAAATTATTAGCTTAATTAATTACAAATACTTCACATTAGAAGCAATCAGAAGCTCATAGTCAGTTTTCAATACTAGAGCTGCTAACAGGTGTTACAGCTTCCAGCCTCCTTCCTAAAGGCTCACATAAAATCAAAAGAACCTTCAAGGCTTAAAAATGCCCTCTAACCCAGCTCAGTTTCCCTTGTAATTTCCTTCCCCAAGCAGATTCAGCATTACTAGCTGTAAAAATAGTTTTCTTTAGATGTGATAGTTTGTTTCAACCACCGCTTCTTCCCTTTTTCAGCTCAGACACTCCCTGTTAGAAACACCAGCTTTAAGGATAAGAAGACATTTCTCATGAGTGACACTGACCCTGACACTTTAATTGAATTTTTCACACAGCTCCAGGGCAATGCATGTCCGTTTAGACCACAGTGAACCCTTTGGGCCCTAAAACCATCACAAAAAATTAGAAAGAAAAAAAAAGAAAAAAAAATCCACATATCTTCTTTACATATAATAGCACACAAGGAGAGAATTACATTACACAACGAAAAGGTATAGCAAAGGTCATCCAAAAAAACCTAGAGCCTTTGCTTTGTCCCTCAGCCCCAGAGAAGAAATATGCATGGCTGACACAGGATGGAGTGGGAGGTGGGACAGAGGGATTAAGCAGCTTCAAAGGCACAAATCCTGGTTATGTGCTTCCGAAGGGGAGGCAGTTACAGATGGCTCCTCTCTCTCTTCATAGCTAACCTACTAAGCACAGCAAAAGAAGTTCTTTACTGGCTGCATCTCCTCATCTTCAGGTTCATTTTGACTTTTCTGACCCAAGCCTGGCAAGCCTCCTGGGAATGTGCTAATAAAGCACAAGGAAACAGCTCTGAAAGCTAACACAAAAAGCATGGAGGGCAATCAATATGTCAAATATATTTCAGAAGCAGGCTCTCTGCCTGCTTCACTCTTGCAAAAAGCATGTTTTTTCAGAGGACAACTTTAGCAGCTTACACCTCCAGTTTCCTCACAGGGAATATTTTGCATTAGACTGGCAAAAAAGACACTTGCCATCTAAATTTTCAGGAACACTTCTGAGACATTCCATCTAGCTTTCTCCAGTAACAAATTCCAGTGTCCATACGTATCATGAAACACTCCCAGACAAGTCACTTACAAACTGAAAAATTATACAGGCCACTTAACTTCCTCTAAGGGACAAATTTAACACAGCTGAAAGAAGGTGAGAGCCAAAAAGTCTAATAACAGTTTACTGTAGAAAAGATGGGTCATCTCCTTTGTTATGTGCTAGCAGCTTTGAAGAAGTCCCAGATATCCGCAGGCTATGTACAAGGTTTTATCTAATACTTGATATACATGTGTAGGAAGTTTTATCAGTGGCCAAAACAGCCACCAAAATGCTATCATATGGCACTTGTATTTGCTGATCATCACAAGTACTCAGATATAAACTTCTGTTCTAGTAATAGTAATGACAGGACTGCCAATAATTAGATAGTCCTAATAAAAGCATCCTGCCTTATTTCTTTCATCCTCCCCCTCCCTCTTAACCCACAGGGTTTTGGTGGTTTTTTTTTTTGGGAGTTGGCACTGGATTGACATTCTGAAAACACAGATTAATCTATTTCTCCACAGAGAGGTATTTACTTCACACTTCAGTCCTCGAAGTTCATACAACCCCCATCATCACTTCAACCCAGGACCCCAATTTGCCACTCATGCCTACTGAGCATCCCACTGCAGTGCTTCGCTGAACAAACTGGCAGACATAAACACACACTGCAGTGCTTTGCCAAAATGGCATTTCAGCACCATAAACTTTCACTACCAGCTAAAAAAAATCTGCCAGCTGCAGCGTTGGGCTTTTACAACATCAGCAAGTCACACCAGCCACCATCACAAATCCTCTGAAGATAATGACTTCCAGATAGGCACTGAATGAATCACATTTAAGCTCCTTACCTTCCAAGGCTACACACTCCATCCTGGCAGCAGAAGAAAGAAGCACTGAAACATGGCAGAAAGTGCTAAGGAGACAGTTATTGTAACCTAGTAGTGTTTGCAAGTTTATAAAACCTTTACCTCAAGTTGCACAAAAATGCCACTATTAAGTTTGCCCAGCTATCATGGGTTACATAAAACTATTTCACATCTGAAACAGCCGAATGTTTCACGCAACAGCGGGCAAGAACAGGAATAGTTGGCATGAATATGAATCATCCCCAAACAAACTTACAAGTATTCCTCTCAGCAAGTAGCACCTTCCTGAATATTTAACATAGGACTGGCAACTATTTAGAGCAGGGGAAAAAAAATAATTTCTGTGAGTACCACACGAAATCCCACGGATGGATGCATGGGAGAGACTGGGGCACTATAAAACAGAACTGGTTCCATAGTTAGACTGAGAGAATCCCATACTGAAATGGCCACACACACAAACTCAGAGCAGCCTGGAATGTGCTATGGGGGTGTATTAGGTTGGTTAGAATGGAGACTGGAGATGGAGGATACAGGAAGTGAAAGAGACACCAAAGCAAAGAAGAGGGATGAAACAAAGCTGACTGCAGACAAGCAAATCCTTATAATAAATGCAAAGGGCAGTCTCATGGTAAAAGGTCGGGGAATGTCTTTTTCTTCTCCCTCACAAGTTGAAGAAAAAGAAATGAAAAATTGCATTATTTGTAGATACTACAGATATTATCTCATTATCATGATATGAACAATTCTTAATGGAGAATGTGTTCACATTTCTATCAGCTGGCAAACAATTCTTGTGCTTGGACATCGAGGGAGATTGGTATTTTCAGTTTAAGAGGGGGGTACTTAATTTCTCTGGGACCAAAGATAAATCTGTGGTTGAGCAATTGCTAGAAAACAAAGAACAATGTGATGCCACCCAAAAGCTCCTTAATTCATTTTCTCCACAGGTAATCAGGAAAACATTATGGTCAGAAGTATTGAAGGCAGCAGGTAGACCCTGAACATCAGTCTGCACTAAAATGTTATCTCACAGCATGAAAGTCATCAAGAAACCAGGAAAACTCACAAGACCTTTACATTAAACTGATATTTGTTCCTGAACTAATTAAGAGCAATAACCTCCAGGATATTTTGATAACACCACACAAGTGTTCTTCCCTCAAGTTCTGCTGAAGTCACAGATGTGAATGCATGGAAATGCTTTGACAGAGAGAACGTGGTCTTCCTTCAAATATTGCTATTTTGCCTTTTGAGTAAAAATACTGACAACATGTCCCACAGAAGGAAAGGAATTTTCTCTGCCAATCAGGGAGGCCAGGCACAAGTCGACCTACCAAAATCCTACCAGCACTTCAACACCCTCTTCAACAAACACAGAAACTCTAGCACTCCTATCTGGAATCACTGATCTTTTGCCATTTGGGTTTTCCCCAGTTATTGTTATTTTCTGTGCATATTCATTTCTATCTTGCCCATCCTAATTTTAAGTATTTCAAACAGTGGAATTCAAAATGAAATAAAATTAATCCACCCACATCCAGAAGTGCTACCAGAACATGCACATACCTGCTGAGAAGGAAGTAAGAACATCTTATAAAGCAAAAGAAAGGCAGAAGAAACACATGGTATTTCCTTGCTGGCTTTGTGACTTCTCTGCCCTTCCTTTTCATCCACCTGTATTTTGTGGGTAACATTAGCACATTTCATCAAATAAAATTGCTCGTAAACATCAGAGTCTGCTTCAAGCACTCTGTACTGTTCTTCACAGTGCCATGAGGCACCACCAACATCTACTAAGCTACATATGTGACATTTGTCCATGTGGAAACAGAAAAGGAAAACAGGATTGTATTAATGAAACTGCATTAAGTGGGTTCAACTGCAATTGTAATTTGTTTCATTAATAAATTCAAATCACTGAATCAAAGCCACTCTCATTCCAAAACAGAGCATTCATACAGGACTGTAGTGCCATTTCACAAGTCTACTGACAGTCATATCTCTAAACAACCCAGACGATTCGTGAGCTATGCCATCAAAAAAATATGTGCACTGTGTACATAAAGCAGATTCAAAACTTTAATATCACCTACCTCTGGGTGCTTTGTGATTTATAATAAAGCAGAGTTTCCTGTTTCAAGAATATGGATTAGCTTTATAGAATTGATTTGTTACAGATGTTTTAATACAATACACCATCATTAATTCTGAGTTCGGTAAAAAAAGCCCTACCAAAACAAACCAGTCCAGCTACACCACAATCAAAGAGATATGTCAGTTCACTGACAGTCCCACTTTCTGCATGAACTTTAAGAAATAGCTAACAAAGACTTTCTCTTAAGAGGGTCTTCTGTGATTCAGTCCTGAGGAATGTGGATCCCCTAATAGGGAATATTCTTCCACTCTCAATTCATCTACATACATTAAAAAAGGAAAGAGCACTAATAGTTGTTAAATATCCTTTCTGTTTTGCAGCAATCACTCATATGTTATGCACGGATCAAGAAATCAAACCATAAGGGATAAAGAAAAACCTACCTCAAACTATGTGCTCTGCACATTATGATTTAAATAGAAATTTGAAAGCAAGTGTTGTCTGACTGATGTTTAGTTGTGACTACCTGAGCAGGCCTTCTCCTATACATCACCTAAAGCACTTTGGTTTCCTAGAGGAAGACCGACTGACTGCTAGTCATCCTACCAGAAAACACACTGTGCAAGCTTCCAAGGCCAGGCTGGATGGAGCTCTGAGCAACCCGGTCTAGTGAACAGTGTCCCTGCCCATGCCAGGGGGGTTGTAACTATATGATCTTTAAAATTCCCTCTAAACCAAACCATTCCATGATTCTATGATTTCCAAACTGCTGTAATTGCTCCCACAGACCAGACAAGACTGTCACTTCAGAAGCATGGTCAGGCCCACCCTGAACAACCAGAAATGCCACCTCTCTGCATTGCGCAGCAAGACAAAAACTGGCACTGCCTGGCTCAAGTGTACAGGGTTAGACCTACAGCTGCCTGGCAGGCTTGCTAGGGATCTAGGTTACATATATTTGATCATAAACTTATCCAGTCTCTACTGTGACCTTTCATTAGAGCCATAAATAGCAAGAAGTAGTTGAGGAGAGAAATTAGATGTTGCTGAGCCCCTGCAGCCTGCTTGCTCTACAGTGTCTAGAGAAAAGCATCAGCTCCAGAAGTTAATTGGGTGGAGGCTATTTCTGCATTTGGCACATCAAAAGCTTATTGAAGTTTCTCTGCTTAACTCAAGGCTAGGCTTGACGTTTTGCTCATACTAAGTACTATCAGAGATGAATAAACCTGCTTATTCCAGCTAAAGAACAACAGTTTAAGCCTCATGTAACTTGCACTTACTGTCCTGCTTTTAGTTAGGGTCTATTTACCTTCTGGGACATAGTCAGTAAATAGCATAAAATACAATGCAAAGGTGGAAAAACTCCTTAATTCCCTTTCTGAATAAGGAAATTGGATATCTCTGCTCCCTAACTTTTCCGTTTTGTTTTTGAGATAAGCTTTTCAAGATCAATTGATTCATCTACAGATTGGAAAGAAGATGATCCTTCAACAGTCATGCATCCTGTAGAGTATACTGAATGTGGAGATGGTCAGAAAAACAGGAGATACTCATATTCTATCAAAATACATGGTTCCACTAAATCCAAATTTTGCCATGATTAGACCTATTTCTGGAATCTTATTTATAAAAAAAAAAAGGACATTAAAAAATTAGACATAAAAGTTTCAAAAATATTCCATGTGACACATAAGTATTATGGTGCAGCAGGAAATAAAATAATACACTAAATAGATCTCAAAGGACAGAAAGAGACTAAATGAGAAAATGCCTGTTGGACCTTTTGCAACTACCAACTTCATATTGTATGCAGTAGCAAGGAGAACACTAAAAGAGCAGTGGGGACTCCAATGTTGGTATTCAAATTTCTGGGATTGATACCCAAGATAACTTCAGTAAAAGTCAAACGCCAATCCTAATTTTGTGGTTATTTCTCCATAAGACTTCTACAGAAGGGTTTCTAAACTGATCCGTGCATTTTTAAAATTCAAAATGTAAAGTGCAAAACCTAAAGATTTCATATTCAACTTCTTGGGTTTTTAAACTACAGATGGTAATCAAAACTTCTTTGGGAACACCAGGAATCAGTCTGCAACAAGACAAAACAGAAGTCTTTGAAAGAAGAGGTATCACTTGCATTTAAAAAAATCAGTGTTTAATAAAGCAGAAAGAAACTTTCATTCCGCAACTGAAAAACAAATTTTCAGAGACAGTTACAGGGTTTGCTCTCCTTCTATTAATAAGATTGCCCAAATAAACAAATAATAGCTGGCTAGAGAACACGGTGATGCTTGTTGTCTTAATCAAAATGGATTTTGATTAATTTCTCATCAAAATTAAAGGGTGCTTCATCATGTCCTTATTGTCATGGAGTTTCCCTGTAAAAAGGATGAAAAAGGCTCCTACATATTTGTATATTCGATCATGGTGATTCCCCAGACTGGATTCACCCTGGCTCTAAACAATTTTTAATGGTGCATGGAAAATTTTGGTGGTTCATAAGAAAAGCTGTCCTGGGCAAGAAAATTAATATGACAAGACATACTCTACACCTGGGATCCACTGCACTGAATGTTTATGCTATGGCAGTGTTCAAATTCTAAGGAGTACCAGGAGATGCAAGGGGTAGGGAGGGGAGAGATACAGCAAACTTGACATTGCTTTCATTCTTCTATATTAATTTTCACATAAAATGCAATTAGCAAGGGCTCTTAGTTAAGTAATATTCCCTGTAGAAGAAAATGCCTAGTGCCTAAATTGGCAATCTTGACACTTAAAAGTCTTTTTCTCTGAAAGCTTTGCAAGTAAACCAATGAGTTATATTACCTGCTCTGTAAGTATATCACCTATCTACATTACCTGCTACTGTAGTTTTGTGTTTGTGCTCATAGTGGTATTTACCATAAATGTGTTAAATTAAGAGACATTAAAAAGGATTTAGCACACATAGGTATCAAACACAATCTATATAGATCCCAAATATGATAAGAACAAGGTCTGCTATTCTATTTACTTTAGTAAATTCTACAGCACATGAAATCCATCTGGCTACATAATGACATGGTATGCAGACAACTGTGAGGTTTTAGTTTGACTGGGGATTTTGGTGCTAATATAAATAAAATTATTTATCATAGAACTTACCAACCGTTTTATTCTTGAGATGCTAGGGAACCAAATTACATGGATTTAGTGAGGTTAACTTTAATTTGTTAATTGTCTATCTGAATACAATAAACTTGGTAATCTGTGTTTTGTTCTCAGGCAGTATTATACACTATAGTACCCCTCCAGACTGTTTGGGTCCATACATTTACACTGAGCTGAAAACAGAATATTCAAATTGTAAAATCCTTTGGATTTTACAGCTTTTTTAACTCAGGAAAAAAACATGTTCGTCTCTACATTAAATGCCATAATCAATAATTTTGCCTTTTTTTTTTAAAAAACTCAATTAATTTAGAAGCACATTCACACTGTACACAGAAATAAAACATACACAAGTACAGAATAAATGCTTTGTTGTTTATTAAAATACTACTAGCAGTACACTAGCCTTTTTATAATTAATTCAAGCCTACTAACCGCCACCACCCTTGCTGTGTTAAGCAGTGAATTTCTGCCACAGCAGAAATCCCCTGGGCAGTCGTCAGATGGGCACTGTCGAGTCATTCCTGTCTCTCACTAGTCTCAGCTGTCACTCTGCACTGCCTGCTTACACCAGCTGTGGGACAGGTAGGTGACAGTGTGGTGTGAAAGCAGCCCTCCAGCCTGGCCTCAGTCGGATGGTTAAGCCTCTGCTTCATGCTCCAAAGCACTCCAATATTAAAGGCTGCACGAGGACAGCTTGGACAAACTTCTCAAGAAAGGATTTTACCAAGAAGTTGCTTAGTATTTCCTTTGCATAAGTGTTGTCATATCCATGGGTAAAGAAAATTACAGGTGTTTTCAACTGGTTGAAAGTCAAAACCAGACTTCCATCATGGCACAAGAAAAATGCCAGTCACTACACAAGACTGCTGGCTTTCACACAGGCAAGCAGATCACCAGTAGCAGATCCCAGCAATGACCATTAGTTCAGGGGGCTTCCAGAAACATGTTTTGAAGCAGCTAATTCCTGCAAGGAGCAGGGAGCTGGGCTTAATGATATTTAGGAGTCTCTTTCAACTTGAGATTTTCTATGATTCTACATTTATGTCACAGTCCCTGATTCTGTAATAGATGGCAAATATGCAAACCCCTTCACTTGCATGGAGGTTGAGTTTACAGCACTTCACAGAATAACTCAGACTGGAAGGGACCTCAGGAGGTCACTGTTTACTATGTTCAGTTGGAGGATTTGGACTAGATTACATGGGTTCATGTGAACTGGAAGAAATAATTTGTCACAAGTTTAGAAGCTAACTAAAAATAACAGATTATTGGCTAATGCCTTTCAGCCTTCTGTGGAAAAACAGTCTGTAATCATGGTTCTATCTGCTTTCAATAGTATGCTGCATTTGCAATTCCCTTGGTTAAATCAAATGGCTTACTCTGTGTAAGCAAGCAAAGTGTTCATCTTGCACATGAGATACACAGCCATTTGCTTTAGGACGACTCCAAGTAGATGTCCATAGGAAGAATAACGTGCCAAAACCATTTGGGTAGCCACACTGAAGCGCAGGGAATGAATTTGCTATTACTACTCTTGGTCTCATTCTCAGTTTAGAGTAGACCAGATATATCACAGCCTTAAGCCACATAACCTTACGGAGATAAAACACAAAGTTACATTGATACTTTGATTAAATGCCTGGTTGGCACCTTCTGTTATGTCAGAAAGGCTCTGTTTCCTACAAGAGACCTGTGTCCCACTGGTACTCTGGACGCCCACAACTGGCCTACCCAGCTGTCATTTTACCTAGAAAACCCAAGCAAAAGTCTATCTCATGCCTCTGAGCTGCACAGGAATGCAAAGCCACTAGTTTTTAAAATATCTTTACGTGATTCAATTTTGATACTAATGATTAGTCATCCCTTGCAAAAACAGAGACAGAGACCTAAGGTAGACCACTAGGAGCTGCAGTTACTAATCAGCTACATGGCCATACTGCATAGATGACTGAGAATCTCAGCCTAAAAATACCGGTATCAAGAATCAAATGAATGGTTTTACATATCTAAAGAACAAAGCACCAGTTCGGAATAATGTTGCTATCTATAGAGCCGTGGAATAATATGCATGTACATTATGGATGTTCTTTCATTTCACAGATGTGATTTTATTCTGTTAGAGCCATCACGACTTATATTAAAGCTTAACAATATACAGAAAAGATTTAAATGAAAATCAGAAGACATTTGCTTTATGCTTTGTAAGGATCTCTCTATGTATATTGACATCAAAAAATATTAGTTATGGTCAATATCAAAGCAGGTAATACTGCATTACTGCAATGATGATCCTTATTACACCGAGTTTGAAGAGCTATGAACAGAAATGAGTATTCTCTGTGCAAATCTATGAAAGAGCTTTAGCAGAAACTAAGGGTGTAGACTACTGTGGCCATGCTATATCATGTATCCCCTGGCAGTTCATTGGATACTCGATTTTGCAAATCTTCAACATAGCTTTTACAAAGGACCATGACCACATCAAAAGCAACATTTCACCCCCAGCTGAATAAAAAATGACTAAAAAAAAACCCACAGAAAAACTGCTTTGAAAGAGAATAAAACTGCTTGTGAGATGTTTTCAAGAACAATCCACCAACAATCTTTGTGCAAATACCAAATATTATTCCTAATCCTGCTTTTTTCTAACTCTTAAATTTTCATACAGAAAACAGCACAAAGGGAGGTATTTGTCTCTTCTGGGTTATTTTTGCCTCCAAACAACACTGTACACATTTTGGAAATTATTGCTCCCACCAGTTGGGGTCACTTTTCACCTAGTGAACATGGAAGAACATAACTACAGTGTATCAGCAACAAAAATGTAGTAACACTTCATATTATGCAAATACTTATGTTCACCTTGGTGCTGGAATAAAAACACCTACAGAGTGCTTTATAGGAGGAGCTAGAGCAAATTTAATCTGAAGAGTTCAAAATATTTGGAGGCATTTTTGAGATAGTGTCACTGTATTAATGGAAAATAGTGACTCTCCAGCTAGATCTTGACTTTAGATGTAATCTGTCTAACCAGTCAGTGGATTGGCACACAAACCCTTCTGCTCTCCAGCTACAGTGGTTACAAATTGTGCTGTTAAACCTGAAATTTGCTGTTTGACCTTTCAGCAGGTTGTTTTTTAATCCTGAGTTATTGGAAAAAACAGTTATCTTTTCATTCAATTAAACAGCTATTCTACAGCGGTTGGCCTCCACTAGAGGCTGCTGAATTCAGAATCATCACTAGATCACACTTTAAACCATGATACAAATTTGCTAAGACATTTCAGAATAGTAAAGTTTCATGCCTAATCCTACTCAAGTTCCCAAATTCTTCAAGTCACTCAAACAAGCTGTAAACGGCAGACATTTTTCTTGCTGTTCACTTGTTTAGTGAAACACAAATGATCCTGCATTCATGCCACTGAGAGACAGAAAACACTCCACCTGGCCCTCAGTTCATGGAGACCACTCATTGCTCACTTCTTCACCTGGAAAAGGCTGTAAATAAACAAACCTGTTTGGCCAACTGATCCTTCTTCACCAAGCCAGTGGCTGCAGCGATGTTCCCTGCTCCTTCCACTGTCTTCTGGGCCACTGCCGTCACTCCCGTCACCACAGCTCCCCCAACATTGGACACTTGCTCTTTGGTCTTCTCAGCCACTGAGGAGAAACAGACAATAGAAAAACACATTATGCCTCTGGGAGCTGTAAGGTTTTCAGAGAATTTTATTTATTGCTGGCAGTCCAACATCACGAGAAGCCATAAGGCCACTACATTTTCTGTACCCCAAGTGGATCTTAAGAAATTAAACTATCCAACTGATAACACTGGTGCAGCAGAGGTAAAAATAAACCTTATTTGTAGCTCAATTTCTTTCACGTGAAAGACATTTGGCATCTTCATTCACGTCTAGCTGTACTTTAGGGAAGAAAAGTCATTATTTAAGGGCCCTTACTATGTTCAGCTCACCCTGTCATATATGCCAGTTTGCAAATGCATTCCAATTAGTCCACCAAACACTTGCTGCATGCTACAGGGCATGGAAGACAAGATTTCTTTCATTAGACTCAAAAGCACTGATTATTCTTTTTATTTTCATTTTTAAGAATATATTTAATTAAAAAGCAGATCTACCAGTGCTCAACCAGAGAATTTCAAATACAACCTTTTATCAGACTCTCTAGGGATTTTTGCCTCGATGTTGATACTTAAAATAGTAATATATAAAAAGATTGAATGCCAAAGATGCCAAAGCAAACTGGACTAATAGCTAACTTCCAAGCCCCAGGGAAACAATAACTCATTTTGCCTACATATACATCAGCAGCTGCCATTCTACCTTTCAGAATATCACTGGGTTCTTTCTGCGCATTCATTCCCAAGGGCTCTTTCTGACAGCAGCTTGAACTAAGAAAAGGGATGGAATGACTTCATGCCTTAAAGTTATGCAGCCAGATTTTCATCAGAAAACACATTTACTCATCTAAACAAGGGACTGTTCTTCAAAAACACTCTTATATTTTTGTAATTCTAACTAATCCTATATTTTCCTCCAGGAATAATTTCCTCTGATACATAAAATGTATTCATAGCTTTATTTGCACCCTTTCTGAGCACAGGATGGATTCTGCTTGGCAGTTAGGCCACCCTTTCTGAGTCTTTTTTGGGAGAAGCACATGCAAATATTAGACTTTCTGTGGATAAAATATATTTCTTTAATTTCTTGCATAAAGAGTATTAGCTGTCCACACCACAGGGCAGGCAGAATACATCGCTATGATTAACATTAAAAACAACAATCAGGAAAAAGCTAGAAAGGTAAACAATGCAATTTTTATTAAATGCCCAAATAATAAATATCTGCTGACTGAAAAAGGGTGCTGATGATTTAATGCTCATTCTAACTAAGTGAAAGGGAAAAGTTAGTAACCAATTGAGTATTATCTCTATTATGACTGGGAGAATTCATTATAGAGCAGGACAACAACAGACTGTCTGAAACTAGAAACAGAAAAAAAAAAAAAAACAACCAACCAACCAACCAAAAACCAAACCAAACTAATAATAATGATAAAAACAAAACAAAAAACCCAACAACAAAAACCCCACACAGACAAAAAACAAAACCAAAAAAACCCACAAACAAACAAACAAAAAAAACCCAAAACAAAACAGAACAAACAAAAAAACACACAAACCCCATCAAAAATGGGTTTTGCTGTAAAGTAAATATTGCCCTCAGGGAAGGTTTGACCTAATGCTAGTAAGTGCAAAAAGACATCTGTTAAGATGCCCCACTTGATTATTACCATCTGCAGACTACAAAAAGCTCTGGATTCTACACATAACTAGTTCTTGTAAACATGTACCTAAGGTGTGTGTCCTAGTGACATATTGTATCTTGGAAAGAACGTTAAGACCTGATTGTACAGGGAGTCTTTCAGAAACAAGCTGAGAAACTTCATGAGACAGAAACTCTCTTCAATAATATTGCTTCCAATATTATTTCAAATACCAGAAAGAAACCTCAAACAGAGATGTAAAATAAAGTGGTATCTTGCAGAAGTATGTTTTAAAATTCTGTTCTCCGAGAAATATATAAATCAAAAAAAAAAAAAAAAAAAGAGAGAGAGAGAGAGAGATGTTTTGGGTATACTTCAGTATTGCTTTTCAGTTTTCTTCTGTCTCAGTCATTTTTTGGGAGAGATGCTGGACTGCGTCAAAAGCATGACCAGCAGGTCAAAGGAGGTGATTCTGCCTCTCTTATGACAACCCACATGGAGTGCTCTGTCCATCTCTAGGGCTCTGACACAGGAAGGACATAGAGGGAGGCAGGGAGTTAGAGGGAGTCCAGAAGAGGGCCATAAAGATGATTAAGAGGGATGGAGCACCTCTCCTATGAGGAAAGGTTGGGAAAATTGGGATTGTTCAGCTTGGAAAAGGGAAGGCTCCAGGGAGACCTTGTAGGAGCATTCCAGCACCTAAAGGGAGCCTACAAGAAAGATGGAGAGGGACTTTTTACAAGGGCATGCAGTGACAGGACGAGGGGTAACAGCTTCAAACTGAAAGAGAAGGTTCAGATTAGACAAAAGGAAGAAATTCTTTACTGTGAAGGTGGTGAGGCACTGGAACAGTTTGCCCAGAGAAGTTGCAGATGCCCCATCCCTGGAAATGTTCAAGGCCAGGTTGGATGGGGATATGAACAACCTGGTCTAGTGGAAGGTGTCCGTGCCCATAGCAGGGGGTTGGAACTAAATGATCTTTAAGGTCCCTTCCAACCCAAACCAGTCTATGATTCATTCTATGATTCTATAAAGCTGGGTCCTTTCGTTCTCTTCATTTTTCCTTTCCATGGAGGTTACATACGCTGCTTTGGAAACTCCCTTTTCCAAAACACGCTGAATGGCAGAACACATAAAGGACAAACTCAGCCGCCACAATTCTGACAAAGGATCATATGCTCAGTTGCCCTTGAGGGGACTCGTCCCTTCTGATAAAACGATAAAAGCAGGGTTGTACCGTGTTCCTTGCCAGCAGTCATAACTAGTTTCATTATCTCAAGCTCCTGAAAAAACTGCACCTCAAAAGCAAAATATCAAGAAGTAGAGTGGAATTGAAAGCACTGTGGATGTTTCAATAGAAAACACCTAATTCCTGATGCCATTATTAAAGCCACATTTCTTATACTGTCATGGCAAGTACAACCACCTACCAAGCTCAACTATCCACTGGCTGCTGTTTCTACTATTAGAGTGTTTTGGAAAAGCTCTGCCTGAAGTCTGTTTTCTCCTCCCAGAAACATTTTACCCTAGGAAAGGCTTAGTACATGCAAAGTAAAATCAAAAAGGAAAGAATCAGGCCACTAATACTGTTAATGGCACAAAAATAAGATGCTGATAAGAGTAGTAACAAAAGCAGTATATTTAAGATTGCTTCTATTTCAGACTGTTTTGTGATTTAACCCCAGCTGGCAACTAAGCACCTACAGCTGCTCTTCTTCCCCCAGCAGGACAGGGGGAAGAGAATTGGAAGGGTAAAAGTAAGAAAACTTATGGGCTGAGATAAGTACAGTTTAATCGAAATAAAATAATATGAACAAATTGTAATGAAAAGGAACATAACAAAGAGAGAAAGAGAGATGAAGCCCAAGAAACACAAATGATGCAAATTAAAACAATTGCTCACCACCAAGCAACTGATGCCTAGCCAGTCCCTGAGCAGCTGCCCCCACCAACCTTACCCCTAGTTTTATCGCTGAGCATGATACCATACGGTGTAGAATATCCCTCTGGTCAACTGGGGCCAGCTGTCCTGGATGGGTCTCCTCCAACTCCTCGTGCACCCCCAGCCACCTCACTGGTGGGGTGGGGCGAAAAGCAGAGAAAGCCTTGAAACTATGTAAGCACTGCTCAGCAGTAACTAAAACATCCCTGTGTTATCAACACTATCAAGCACTGTTCCCAGCACAAATCCAAAACAGCCCCATACCAGCCACTAGGAAGAAAACTAACTCTGCCCCAGCCAAAATCCACACACGGCCATAGCATAAGAAAGCTGACACGGGAGTTACCATGAAAGATCTCTCATACACTGCTTCAGAAATCGGAGCATTCAAACATCATCAAAGTCACCAGAGTGACTCTGATAATTATCTCCAGCCTGGTGACCCTCCAGCTCTGAAACCCCAGTGACAGGAGAAGAAAAACCAAAACAGGTTTCCAGTCTCATGTATTTTATTGCCTACATTAAGTAGTAAGCAGGGGAAAGCATTAACTGTGCACAAACAAATCAGTTCAGAATGCAGGGGGTTGATTCCAACTAATTAAATTAATCTGAATAACAGGTTGTTTAATGATATTAAGCCCTTAAGTCTTTGTAGAATTGATACATGCTTTGCATGTATCTCACAGTGTTGAGAAACAGAGTAAATCAGCTTCTGCAGAGCTCTGCTGTGCTCTGGCCTGATTACTTCTGTCTATGCAGAGACTGTTCATTCCATTAAATGACCCTGGGGTGATGCACAACAACCATGCCGAGGCTAACTTTGAGTTTGAGGTTCTAATACTTACTACAGCACTGTACAAAAAATATTAGCACTGTACAAAAAATATTAGCACTGAAGCTTTCTTTTCCCTACTTATTATAGGCACCTGGGTAACATACAATATCATTGTGAAAACTTTGGCGTAATTCAAAATGATAACTAGTTGCTTTCAACTTTGAACAATAAAAGTAGATGAAAACTACAGGATTTCTCTGAATTTCTTTTTACTGCATTACATATATTTTTGAACGTGTATTTCAGAGAATAAGTTAGACTTAAGTACTTGAAGAATTCATTTACAAAGATGCCATAAACACATTGGTGGTCCTTTAATTTATGCAAGTTTTCTGTAAGATACCTGATGAAGTTAAAACAAACACAGCAGTTATACCAAAGACTAAGAATGTTAAGAAAAACAAGAATGATCAGATAAAATAATTCAGCAAAACACTTGACTATGGTTCATAACTTGATATTGTGTCTTCACTCAGTTTCAGGAAACAGACACATGGTTGAAGGACCAAGGGCTTTTTGGCCCTGATCTATTTACAAATAGTGCTTTATTTTGAATATCAGGAGATACGTACTGTAAATATTTTATCTTTGATACTGTTCATTTCTGGACATTTATCTCTGGGAGATAAGCAAGGTGGATGAATTACGCATTTACAGTCAAAGGCCAGTAGACATGTTAATTAGGAAGGCAAGTCTAAACACAAGCAAACACCCCATAAAAACAGCAAAGCTGCTTCATCTTCAGAAGTTCTGAGAAAGGGTGACTTCACAAATAACACTCTCACCATATTCCTGTGAAGCACAGCCTGGTATTTCACAGTGTCTTTATGCCACTAAACCTGGTACAATCAGGTCACATTTAAAGCAAGAAACATCTTAGTCAACAATGTCTGGGTTTGGAAAGTAATTGACCAAAGAGTATATTTAGTTTTTATCACACTTTGAGGTGTGAGAGCTCACAGTCATTTCACCGGAATAGGGTTTTAAACCACTAACTATTCAAAACTAGCAAGATTTTGGAACTCAGACAGTAAGAAAGGACTAACTGCACAACTGTGAACACACTTCTTTTTATCTGAGATTCTAGTTTGCATTTGACTGTCTCCAACCTCTCAAACCTTTTTTATTTACATAACAAAATGCTTATTTCTCCTCAGTTTTCCCCGGATGCACTGGGGAGTTAATATGCTAAGACGACCAGAACTTGTGAACTCCCAGTCTGATGACAAGAGACAAGTAGGTCTTTACAAGTGCCTTAAAGGGCAGTTTTGTTATATCAGCCTTAACCAGTGATTTAAAGGGATTTGATTTCTACAGCAACTTCACTGGCATTTTTCAGTGTCTTCATGTTATACCTCCTAGCACCACTACACTGAACCCAAATTTGTTCTCATCTACCTTCTCTGCTGGCCAGAACAACTTCTTACAGACTTACAATTAGTTTTTATTCTTAAAATATGACCCAAGTAATTTCTCTGTTCTTATAGTACCAAGTCCATACTGTTTCATTCTGGATACCATGCTCTCTAGATTTTGCCTGAAGTCTCCTCAGGGCTACATTTCAACCTGAACACCCTCTATTCATTTTCCATTTTTATTCAACAGCCAAACTAATTTCAAACAGCTGAACAGGCCAGAAGGAAGCAAACTGTGGCACAAACCCCATTACTCCCTAGCTTTGGGTGTTTCATTTTGTGACACCCATTTCATAAAGTGTGTGAGGAACAACCACTGTTTTGCCTAAAATCAACAGTAACTTTTCCAAATTTTCTATCCATAGGCACAGCACGTAACAGATGTGTTCTCCTCATGTTTGGCTTTACAGTCTGGTTTGTTCCTTCCAGAACAAAATTTAACATCTTTTCAAACCTGTCAAAAATTCTATTTACTTAAAATTTCCTGTCTCACTACACATATTGCAATCAGATAAAGAAAGATACTCACAGCGTTTGAGATCAGTAGTTTCTTTTGGGAGACCGGAAAGAAGTCCCCCACTGAGCTAGCCTACTTGAGTCCTATTGTTTCAGCATGTTTCATCCATGTGCAAATGCCCTTGACTTGGATTCTACCACAGCCCAGCTTGGTGTACATCACCTCTATCAACTTGCTTGCAACTGTTGTCAGTTGTTGTTCTCATATCTGTGATGATATTAGATATATGTGCCTCAAATATCCTTCTACTGCAATCCTCTAATGGCTAAAGTAATGATCCCTTGGAGTATTTTTCTTAATTGAGGTTTAACAGGCTGAGATTTCAAACCTCCTAACAACAGCACGCATGCTCAGCCAGAGGCTCAACTCTGAAGGACTATCATAGATGTTCTCTTCAGTTTTGTTACTAGAAATACTTTTAACTGACTTTTCAACCATTTATATGCGTTGCAATATTAAATACTGACATTTTTTCATGTACCATTGTTTATCCTTTGCACTGGCTTACGTGAGCACACATGAATGATACATTGGCTGTACACTAAGAAAAAAGAAATCCTGTTCTACTGTCTTATTTGTTTTCTCATTTCTTTGGGGAAAAACAACTTAATATTCTTGACCATGCATTTTCTTCACATCTCCAGAAGTCTCATATTCTACAGCAGAAAATTACACATTCTATTCAGCGCACTATGGTTAGCAAAGGCTTTCCTGCATTCTGTAGACATCAAAGACTTCCATTCATTTTGCCCCTTAAAACAAATTGTTACTGGTTTCAGTTCATACCTAAAATGATCCCTGCAAATCAATTTAAAATGCAAATTTACTCCTTTTTTTGGTGTAGAAATGCTATTGTGAATATACATGCCAGGCATTAATTTCAAAGTCTGAAAGCAGTCTTGGTACTGAGAGATTAGGTAGTTCTAAAAAAACATCTCAAAACACTCATAACTGTCACAAGTTCAAATCAGTTGATCAAAACTCTGAAATTTGTTTCTTTCCTATAAGCCATTTCTCTTCAGTCACTCCACCCAAGCAGCTCTCTCAATTTTCCTATGTTTTTCTATCTTCCATAAATTGTAGTGCTCTCAAAAAGAATTTTTAACAGCTAAATGGTTGATTACTCAAAGGTAGAGAAGAAGTTGAAATTGAGAGATGATTGTCTTACCTGTTGTGACACCATGAACAACTCCTTCCTTGGTCCTGGAACCTAAAAAAAGAACAGTATTAGGCTGAAAGTGCATATTCTTAAGTACTGGTAAAGACTAGATGATAAAGAGGGATTAATATATAGATTACATACAGTTGCATACAGTATTTTCTAAGGTTATTAAAAGAAATGGAAGAGGAATTTAATCTAAGGGAAGAGGTTAAACCATCAATAAAGAACAACTGCATGGATGTATACTGAAAGGTGATTAACACTGGAAACACTTCTGCAGTTTATTTCTTGTACATACTGACTTCCTTGCCATTTTCCTAGCAGCTTACATGGATGACTCTGCACAGAAAGCATGTTAATGTCGACATCCTAAGGAGGCTCTTGCACGCATTTGGATATCAGAGCCATAGTTCCCAGAAGACCCTTACAATTTCATCTTACAACACTTGGCCAGATCGCAGTTTGCAGGGGTTGACAACCACTACTGAACTACAGAAAGACCTAGAGGTTAAAACCACAGGGAGCTGGTAGTGCTAGGCAGATTTAGACATAAATGAATCCCAAAGAGAAAGCTTAAATGGTAGATAGGATTTAAACATGAAAAAGCCACCAAAATCAAACTCAAGGTCTTTTGCATCTGGCGTTCTCGTTGTCACAGGCACATGTGACAGCTCACATATGATTTGCAGGCAGCAACCTAGAACTTGTACTAGACTGAGTCATAACACAAGACCTGTGAAAGACATGTAACTGTCATCCTAAGGCCAAACCGATTTTTGGAACAGCCATGTAAAAAAGATCATAACTCTTTACCATGATGCATCAAAAGGAAGAATTGCCCATGTTTTCAATGGGAGGAGAAACAAATTAGCTCATACTGCGGTTTAAAATCTACCTTCATGTCCCTTCCCCTACAAGACCTCTACTTGTCCTTGTCAGGTTTTAGAATTTGGCTACATTTCAGGGATTAGTATCCATCTGTGGACTATGACACTTAACAATGTGCAATTAAGCGTTACAGTGATAGAGTCTGTGGCTCCTAGTTAATCATCTTACCTAGTCTGCCAGAGATAGGATGACTTTTTTTTTTATTAGCAACACAGAATTACCTTATTTGTAATGCAATTTTTTGTCTCTGTCATCCAGTATTTGTGACATTATAATTTATACTTCTGACATTACACTTCTAACACAAATAAAATTTTAGCTTAACCCTATAAAAATCATATAAGTAGAAATATACTGGAGGAAAATTCACGAGTAGAAAAACATTAGAAGAAAGAAACTTATAGTTACAAAGATACAATTAAACACCGAAATAAAATGTGAGTTCATTCATCAACATGTCCTACTGGCTACTAGTGCCAATTTATGGAACTTTAGCCATCTATTCATGGCATTATTAGATTGATTACAGCATTGAAAAGGCTCTGTTACCCACGAGCAAGAGCAGAATAATAATCCACAACAAATAAAAGGGAAAAAATACTGCATCAAGTAAAATGACATGTTCCTTCAGCTAGCTAATGATGAGGCTAAACAGCTGAGAAGTCTTTTCCCCCCTTTATTCTAATTTTGTCTTTAAAAAAAGGTTGCTTTCTCTCACTGAAAATATTTACCACTGAAGAATCATAAATTTCACTAAATGCAAGGCGTTAACATCTAAGGGCTTGTTTTAGGACTTTGGTCCTCAATCTTCTGGTACCATGAGACCTGAAAAAGCAGGGCACTTCGAACACATGCTGGAATTCAAGCCTATGACAGTTCTACTGACTTCTAGAAAGAAACTAAACACCACTGCAGGCTTACAGTGTCTATTGGAATACCTAATATTAAGCATCTGCTTTTAAATGCATTGTTAGACCTGGTCAGTATCTCATTCATCTTGTTGAATTGGCAGCCTGCAAGCCAAGCTATTAAAGACATGGAAACCTGTGAATTATCAAGCACTCGGTTCCCTGAGGCCAGTAAGAGATGGATGGCATGACAGAATTCCCTGAGGACCTCTGCAATGCATACAGCTCCAGAGGGACCTATGTAAGCTGTTTCTCACTTCACTTGCCCTGATGTAACACTGCTATAACCACAACTCACAAAGAAATGCTCTGTATGCTCTCTTATTGGAAGACAGGCTTTTCTTTAATGAAAACTTGGCTCATAGACCCATACAGAACAGGGATATGTATAGCCAAATCCATTAATTGGCAAACAACCAGCTAGTTGGTGTTCCAGATCTTACAGCATATGTTAGAGCTCAATACTATTTGCCCCACTACTGCACACTTGCATGCAAGTAGTTGTTTCTGCCATTACAGCTACAACAGCATCTAGAAGTACATTAAGAGCTGCCAGAAGAGGCCTATAAATATCAACAGCTTAATTCAGTAAGACGACTTCTGGCTGGCCATAAAGGAAAGTCGGTTGTCCACATTGTTTCTGAGAGAAATTAGCTGTCTTTCATTCTGGCATTCCCAAAACGCCAATAGTCTTGCTTGTTGTATCCTGCATAACAAGGGGAATCAGAGTAGGGATAATATAAAGGCCAAGAAACCTAACTCTGACCTAAACTACTTAGAAGCAATAGTAGTACATGGTAGTGCTTTTCTTCCTAGCTATGGTAAACATTTGTGTGAAGCGAGAGAGAAGCCAAAACAGATTTCTGCCTTTTTGCAATTATAAAAAATACCATAGATTCTCTTCATAATTTATTATCACTCCTGTCATTATGCCAAAAAGAAATACACTCATTTCTGGACTATTTGAGAGACCAACAGACTATTCACCTTGCTTAATCAGAGCTGGTTCAAGATAGGTAGACATAAGCCCAAATTAGGGGAAGGAGAAACTGACACCTAAGGACAACAGTTGCTTCCAAGTCCTGAAGCCCATTATTCCACCAGACAGACCTGGAGTCCCTCAACTACTCTGCTGGCTTTTCTACCACCAAAGGAAAACAAGAAACCTCATGAAAAGCGAGTGCAGCAGAGGAATTTGGATGGTTTTGCCAAATAGGTCATGACTGCACTGTTCTACTCTAAGGCCACGTGCCAGCAAGGGGAGTAGTAAACAACTCATCTGTTAGCAACCCTGCAGCTGATAAACTATTCATTTGTTGTGCTGGTGTATGACACACCAAAAATGGACTGGAAACTTCCATTCCTGAGCACTGAAAATGCACTGAAGGGTCAGTTGAGCAAAGTCTTCAGCTCACTGGTAGCACACGAAAAGCTCAGTGGACATCTTGAACGCTACATCACCAAGAGTATGCAAGTGCATCCTTCTTACTTTCAGTTCCTGGCTTCAAAGCGAGTGCGGGTAAGTATTACCACTCATCTTCTCACTGCTTCACACCAACAGCTCTTGAAGGATACAGAGAGATCCAGTTTTAAATTTACAGCAAACACAGGCAGCACAGGACTGCTGAGCCTCAGTCCTCCTTTCTAATTAATGATCAGGTCCTTGTTTAACATCAAGAAAGGTCCTGGTGCTGCACTTGTATGAGTCAAGACAGGGTCACCAATTTCAGCTGGCCAATGCTGAAGACCGTCAGCAGAGGAATTTGACGGGAAAAAAACCAAAATAACAATACCTGAAAGCATAAAAACACATTGTAGACTGTATTGAAGAGTATGCTGGGTACTTAAGAAGAGGAAAAAGATAGTGGAGTGAGGGAAGAAAAAAAAAGACTTCAGCACTGACAGGCAAAAAAAAAACAACCCCAGTTAATCCTTTACCAGGTAGAATTATGTTATAATCTTTCACATAATGGTTAACAGCAGCCTGGACAGGAAAGTCCAGATGTTTTCCATATTTACTGAAATTCCACTGATTTAAGTGGGAGACCATACCATCTCAGGGATCTGGACCACAGACTTTGCATCTTCTTAATTCTCCAGCAGCAACTGAAGGCTGAATGTTATGAAACTAAAACCCATCAACACGTCCCTCTCAGCCCAGTGTTGTTAGGTTCTTTTTTACAAGATGTCAAGAAGCTTTTACAGTATAATCTGGCTGTGAATCTCAAACCTGAAAACCCAATGATAAAGGGAGGGAGGAATCTTCAGGAGGTCTAGTGCATTGTGTTGCTCCTCTCCTCTGCTCATAAAGGGGTTTCATCACCTTCTGCACTGCAACCATTACCAGCCAGCAGAATCAGAGATTATCACACTGGCCTTTGCTAACGCTGCACAGAAGATGAGCCACCTCTCCTGTGTGCTTGGGAAGTAGACAGAGGAACATCCAGCTCCCCATTTATCCCTGACCCTACTTGATCCTGTTGAAACACCCTGCAGGTATAGACAAGCCCATAACTGGACACGAGCTGCCAGAGCTCCTGGAAACAGCTTCCAACCAAAAGCTTTTTTACCTCCACAACGAATTGCGCATACAGCTCCTTCCTCCTGAAAAGGAGGCATTGGGTATGAGAAGGATCCTCCACCATTACCGCAGTCACGTGCACAGGTCCCTATCATGGCTCAGGGTTCTGCTGTCCTCAGCCATTTACTCTTGAAATAAATAGCAAGCCTGCCCTCCAAAGTTCAACCTCAGCAAAAGCGCCTCTGAAGTCAACAGGAAATCTGTTGCCTTTGGGAGCAGAACCAGGTTCAAATATTATTACAGTCTGGAGAACAGGTCAAACACAAAGATTAATTCAGCACACAATGGAGGTTTCCAATACAAAGAAATCAATGACCCCAGAAGCATGGTCAGCATCACAAGAAAACAAAATAAAAGAAAGCCCCATCCCTGAAAAATGACTCCAACATCAAGCACAACATCAGTGAGCAAACATCTATTTTGATATCTTGAAAACGAGCAGATGCTCATTTTAAAATAGACTCATCTTACAATTAGTGTTCAAAATAACTGCCATCCCTGTTGGCAAGAGCACTGAGCTTTGCTATGGCTCAAAATGCGAGAAGTATATTCCAAATGAGTAGTCCACACTATCTGGAGCAGAAATAATCTCTCACAGACTGGCACTAGCCTGCAAGGGTGGAGGGAATCCTAAAAAGGCACTGGAATTGCAGCGATCTCGGTGCTCCCATTGAAAAGAAATGCCTCTGGTTTTCAGCTCTGTTTAACTTCTCTCTGCTGTGTGTGCTCATCTCCCTTGGTACTCACAGCATCCATTACAGAACTGAACTGCTACAAAATCAGCAAAACAGAAAGGATCTACAGAAAAGGGTATCTTTTCCCCTCCTTTATATAATGCACTAACTTTATTGGATAAGTAAGAGAAACAGATCCATAATTACTTTTTTGAAAAATAACCACTTACTCATATAGTCTTGGCAGATTATTTTTCTGTGAATTTTTCATGGCAGCATTTGCAAGACAGTCCTCTAAAGCCCAACACTTGCTAAAATGAAGATGACTATCATGCATAAAAGTACCAACCTGGGATTTGAAAAGAATTTTATCCCTGGCTCTATGCAAGACTTTTGTGTCCTAGAATGAGACACTTAATAACTGCTTTGCTACCTTGGGGTCTAGCTGCCCTACCCCATTAACTCTACTTGTTCTTCTTGGAGAAGTCATGGAAATGCTAGGAATTTGCAACAGTAAGTAGAGAATATGAAGTTAACTTCAAATGATGAGGAGATGACACTTTGCCATACAAAACATTACTGTCAACATGCCAATCAGTCAGCCTAATCCTCAATTCCTGAATTAACCTCTCAAGTGTCTTCTCTCAAAATCCTATTTAAACCCCACATTCTGTAGAATGCTGTCAAGTTACCTTCCACTTCAGCTTTTACATTTTTTTAAATTTATTTTTAGTGTACCAACTACCCCTTCAGCCTTAACACAGAAAACTTCTTGAATAGAATAACCAGCCAGTGACCTGTACTGCGAGGCACCTCCCATGATACAACCTCATTTGGTCTGGTGTTACAGATGTGGCTCCACAGAACAGTAACACGTGGCCAGCACGTGACATAACAACGAACACTTTGTTTTAAAGAACTGGAGCTCAGGAGGCACAACTCTCCTCTTGTTTGTTTTGCAATGGTCTCCCATGAGTGATTAGGGGTTTTTTTTCAGAATACTAGGTCTGATGAGTATCCAGCTGTGAATGTCTGCGTACACCAACCAGCAGTGTGGTCTCCGCTGCCCACCTACCCACATAGAGGACTCCCTCTTTCGTCTTTCCTGCCGCCTCTGCCACACCCTGCTTGGTTTTTTCTGCTGCTGCTACGACTCCCTCCTTTGCCTTGGAAAGTCCTTTCATGAACACATCCATGGCTGAAGACTTTCTTCACACAGCTCTAGAGGGAAAAAAAAAAATACAGTACACTTTCAATAAGAATTTTTAAGTCTTTTATCCCAGAAAGGGGAAAAAAAGTATTCCAACATAATGGGAACACAATTACTTAAAAATTACATTATTTAAACCTCCATATTATGTAGCTACAGGAAACAGAGATCCTGTTTCCAGAGAATCCTGAGAGGTTGCCAATAATGCAGTACTGGTTGCAAGATGGATTCATTGATACAAGTGCCTTCCTTGTCTACCAAGGCATAATTTCTTCCAAAGGACAGTTCCGTTCATGTGCTGATTGCAAGACTTAGCCCTGCGATTTAATGATACTCCACCTCTCATTCAGAGAAAAAAAAAAAGCTTAAAAAAAACACCAGCAATTTAAAAATCCCCAAACAAACAGACCAACCCGCAAAACAAACCACATTAACCAAAATCCTTCCTGAATGACAAACGTTCACTTATTGTAGGAAACTGCCATTACAACCCAGAAGGACTGGAGCAAACAGAAAATGTTGCTTTTCCAGTTGCTCAGCATTTTGTACACAGTCCACGTCTCTCTTCTGGAAATTGAGCTTTCCTGAATGGGTTCCTTGCATGCATCAGGACTGAGAAAAGATTTTACTAAAAAGCAGAAGCAAGAACACAGGATTTTAAAAGCACTGCACTAAAGGTACCAAGTGAGTTCAGTGGCAGCTATGCAGCACAGCGCTACACTGAAACCACTAAAATAGTAATTAAAACCAGGAATTAGTGTCCCTTCAACAAATCCATTATCAATACTCCTTTCTCTTCCTCCACCCACACAGACAGAAGTGCTGCCTGTTATCTTCTCTTCTTTCCCACAGCCTGAGTAGGAGGAATGGATGTCTAGGAAGGCATCTGGGCTGTCACAGCTTTCTACTAACTCGTGACGAGCGTGTGAAGAAAGGCAGTGTTTGTGCTCCAGCCAAACTGCCTACAGTACCTGTCACCCCGGGGATGGCAAAGGGGGGTGTTTTATACAGAGAGACGGGGGGGAGGCAGAACCCAGCCCGCGGGACCCTCCGGCTCCTCCATCCAGGGTGTCCCCAAACCCGTCCCCAGGGCAGCACCGCCACCATAGATGCGGGGGCATCTGGGGACCCGCGGGCGTGCGGCACCGGGGCGTGTCACACAGCACACAGGCACCTGCAGAGGGAGGCAGGGCGGGAGGGAGAGGACAGGGCGCCGTGCCCATACAGATGTGCAAACATACACATACATACATACACACACAGAGAGAGGCACCTACCGTGCAGGGCAGGGCGGCGCGACCGTGTGGGCACCCACGGGCTCCCGCGGACACGCCGTCGGCACAAGGCGGCCACGGCGCCCGGCTTCTCCTCCCTCCCCCGTGCCCACACGAGGACGTTCAACAGGAACTATATCTATATATAGAGATTAGATAGATAGATAGATAGATAGATAGATAGATAGATAGATAGATAGATAGATAGATAGATAGATAGATAGATAGATAGATGATAGATAGATAGATAGATAGATAGATAGATAGATAGATAGATAGATAGATAGATAGACGGACGGATGGACGATGGATGGATGGATATATAGATGGATAGATGGACAGATGGATGGATAGATATATAGATGGACAGAAGGATGGATAGATGGACGGATGAACAGATGGATGGATAGACATATGGAGAGACACACAGACAGATAGATAAGTATAATATATATAGATATAATTATATGTATATTCATACCCGCATACGCGCATCCCGCGCGGCTCCACAGACACAGCCCAGTCCCGGCAGCACAGACGCGCAACGGAGCCGCTCCCCCCACGCCCGAGCCCGGAGCGGCCCCCGCGCCCCCCGAGCACCCCTCCGCCCC
>VXAY01006507.1:457127-482443 GCA_013399855.1 Oxyruncus cristatus
CGGGAGGATGCGCCGCGGGAGGGAGGGAGGGAGGTAGGAAGGAGGGGCGGAGGCGCCGAGGCTCCTGCCGCGCTCCCACCCGGCCCACCCTCTGCCGGGGTTTGCGCGGAGGGGCTGCGCCCCCCGCCCAGCCTCCTGAGCCCACCCGCTCCGGCCCTCCGCGGCGGTGAGGCGAGAGGCGTGATCAGCTGGGAGCACTTGTTCCATCGGCGCGGATCACGAGAGGAACGAGAGGTAAAAAGGCAGACCAGGAGACTTGGACCCCCCTGCGAATCCGGACACCCACCACTCGTTCCAAAGGCTCGACCACCACATCTTAGGAGAAGTGGGAGGAAGCTGTTGATGGTGACTGCAGGACCCCCCTGTTTCACTTAACCAAACACATAGAAAATCTCCCCAAGCATCTAATTGCTTTTTCATCTACTTCCAGATCTTCAACCCTAAATGACTGCAGTTCAGCGTGACTGTCCTCACAAGATCCACGAGCCCAGCCCATTTTTAAGCTTGGGAGGTGATGCTCTTACAAGTGTAATTTGAGTCTATTGTAGACACACAAAAATTTTCATCCCAGATGAAGACCAGTACGGCCAGACTTGCCTGACCCCTACACGTCTACTGGCATTCTCCACCACACACTCCATGGCCACTGCCACTCAAATTTTAAACTGATGCATAGAAGTCACTTTCTCCCCAGAAAGGGAAAGCTATCAAACTTCTCTATTTTGGTAACAGAATTTAGGCACGAAAAGCCAAGACCAGTAGGAGACAAGGCACTAGAACAGATGGACCTTCAGCTTCAGTACATCAATTCAAATCCTGCAAGACCTACAGAAGCAGTTTGGGTTTTATTGCACTCTGAAAGGAGAAACAGAACATGGTATAGATGAGATACAAGGCTGCGAGCTGCAAAGAGCATCTTTCATCCATCATCACATGCAGACAGCTGATGCATCCCTGGTTTTATTTTCATTCTGAACACGAAGTCAGATTTCTTCATAAGCCTTAATATTTCTGTACTGTTTGGTCAACTTTCTTTTGCTTTATTCCACTAGTAGTTTTAATCAACCAAGCATTAAACATCAGATATTATTTCTTTGTCTGAGAATGTGCAAAGTGACAATACAAATCGTTCCGTCATAATTCTGCCCTCAAGAAAACCTTAAAAAAATAAATTATATAAGATAACTCATTCGTCCCATGCAGCACATTCATAGTTTGTGGTGAAAGAAGCAGGTGTGGTATTTCTGTTTTCTCCCAATTTGGGGAGAGGAAAACAGGTATAGTTTCAGGCAGTAAATAAAATTTAATCAAAACCATATTCTTTCCACATTTTGTTAACTGGCTCAGCAATTTATGTATGTAAACTAGCTCACTGAAAGCCAGTCCTTCAGTCACTTTCTGATACCCTGACCAGTGAACACAGACCCCAAATTAGAATTAAGGTTGATATTGCACTCCTTAAGTAAGTGTTATCTTCCACGTAGACTTTTGTTTTTCTAGCATGCAAGTGACTGTGAGCATGAAATGTTGCTTTTTATTATGCTAATACAAATCTGGATAGACTCACAATATTTAATTATGTTAGCAATAACAGAGAATCCAGTATGATAAATAACCTCGTACATTTATGGGTCTACTTCTGAAAACTTAACAAACAAGAGCTCAAATGTTTGTAACTCCTAGCTTTTCCAAGGGTTCTTTTTTTGCCTTATGTTTATCAAAGGCAAGAATTATTTTCTGCTGTTGAACAAAGTAACAACCTGTCCATTGACAAAATCCTGCAGCTAGAAATAGAGGTGGAGGCAAGAGGGATTCAGTTGCCACAGCAGAACTAAAGCTTAAAATTTCCTCTGCAATATTCAAAATAGGCAGCTGTTAAATTCTCAATCGGAGGGTAAGAGGCACAGTAAGGAAAAAAAGTAGAGCACAAATGTTGACACAAGAAATTCCTCCTTCTGAAAATGAATGGGACCTAAGTGGAAAACAGAATTAAATATGATACAGAATTAGCATTATATCTGCAAGGCAATTTCTATTTAAACCACATTGTCTACAAAAGCAGGTTGGGTTTTTTTTTTGTAGGTTGTCTCTTCAGTACTATTAGTATCACCATAAGTTCTCCCCTGAAGCCTTTCCTCTCTGAAGAAGGGATAGTAGGAAGCAGATTGCCCACTGATCGCATTTAAAACAAATCTTTATTTAATGACACTGTTTACTTTGCATGAGCATCTAGAGCAAAAATCAATTAAGTAGTAATAAAAACTCCCTCAATTCATCTTGCCTTGCAGGCTAACTTATTGGTTTAGTTGCTTGTAATCAAGTACATCTACTTTATTAATATGAAAAGAAGAATTATAGACAATTGAACAATGTTGCAGAGTAAAACTGATCAGAATTTACTCTCTTTGGGTTAAAAAAGTTCAAATATAAAACTATTCATGTGGAAACACTGTAAAAGTGTTCCCCTTGAACATAAGGAAATTGACAGCTTTCTCCTTTTTATTCAAAGAGTGACTCACACGGGCTCCCTCTGTTACCACGGAACTCATAGGTGATGTTACTCAGAAGAAAGGTACCTTTGAAAAACTCAAAGCTGCATTGTGAAGGAAGGCTGTCTTAGGGCAGGCTATTGGTAACAGATAACACTGATTATTCCACTGGAAGGTCTTTCTACTGATTGCAGATAATCTGAAAATGGTCTTAATTTGAGAAATACATTAACAGTGTGAAACTGCAATTTTTATGCAAATATTTGGATTTATGCAAGTCTTTGGATTTTTTACAAAACTGTGGACTGCTTCAGAGGCAACTGGGAGTTCATAATATTTTTCTAGACTCTTGCATCACAACATTTGCATTTCTATTCCCATTCGGGTCCCTCTTTGGATCATTGCTGTCATTACTGACCATGTTGTAACTACCTGTGTGCACAGACCATTTCTGAGAACTCAGAAACATGCTCACTTAAAAAAAAAAAAGATGAAGAAAGCCTCATCCTTGCTTATAGGTAAGCCTGAGGTTTAGCAGACTATTATCTTAATACTTATTGTGCTCCTAAGTGTCATAGTGTAACACTCTAGAGCAAACATAGTGTTCCATGATGTTTACCTAACTGAAAGTTAAGCACATATATTAAAACCTTCATGCAATTAAGTCACGACTTATCATTTCAGAGTTAGTTTCCCACTGGAAGCATTCTATTTATTAGTTTGAAATTGATGTTCATTATTATGCAGCAGTTGCCATTTCCAGTTCATCCCTATTGCAAAGATTTCTGCCTGTGAACTGCTTTGGTAGATTTAACTGGGTGCTGGCTGTGGGCTGGGTTATTTGATGTCCACTCTCATGCCCTGCGACCATTGCCAAGAGACACAAAGAGAACGGAAGGAGGTTTGAAATTTACATCGACGTTCTCGATGCCTTTGTGCAGAGAGTCTTTCATCTCAGGTGAGAACCAGAGCACAAACAGAACACTTCATAGAGATCACAGACTCACAGAATGGTTTGGGTTGAAAGGGGCCTTAAAGATCAACTAGTGCTAGATAGAACTCCATGAGCAGACCTAGCTCCAGTCTTTACTCTTGTTGCTTCTCCTCTGCTTCTGGTTTACCTGCTTATGTCTGCCATAAGGTTCTTTCTCAGAAATCTCAGTTCCGGCTCTTGTATTTGACATAGTCAGATCAGACAACTGGTCTAGTCCTTGCTGTTCTCAGCTCGTGTCTGCACACAGCACAACAGGTACCATCTCATATCTGAAAACTACAGTTCAAGCCTTGTTCAGCTTTGGGCCAGAACATGTCCAGTTCAGGTGGATGCATCAGAGATCTAACCAAGGAAAAAGTGTGTGGGTGGAAACCGTGGAAGAAGGAGGGCTTCTCCATAAGTCTTAACATTTGAACAAATTAGGCTAGAACCGAAAACATGTCTATAATAATGTATACCTCAACTGAGGTTGCTAAATCTCAAATTCCGTCTTTCAAACATGAACAATAAAAACATTCTCATAAGAAAAGTTCACCAGAATATTTTAGCATAGGTAAAGCAGATTTTCTCCTCAAAATCTGTTCAGGCATAGCTCAGACATTTTGGGTGGTTTAGTGTATGTATATGTATATGTTCCTAGTATGTCTCTGCCCATGGCAATGGGATTGGAACTAGATGGTCTTTAAGGTCTCTACCAACACAAACCATTCTATGATTCTATGTATTTGCATAGGTCTATGAGAGACAATATTTACAAGGTATATATATAAAAATGTTTTATTGATACAACATATATTCTAAAATACTGTATTGGAGGTATGCACACACACATGTACATACACATATATTTGGGGAAGATTGATGTATGTCTCTCATTTGGTAGATTTCAGCTCAGCTACACTAATCTTGACATTAATCACCAGACAGAAGGGTCTCACAGCTTTATACCACCTCTGTAACAGACAAAACCTGCCAGACCTTCACCTCCTTTATTTGCAGTCAAGGGTGAAGTTGCAGACCTATCACATCTTTCACAAGCAGCGGTAACATTTCATTAATTAATTAATCTGTCTGGGCTAGGAATTCAGTGCTGAAGGGCAAAGAAACTCTGTCTGTTTCACCTGGAACCTTAAGCGAAGCTGTGCTATGAAAAGCAACATCTTGAGTGCCAGGGAGGCCATCTGGCAGTATGTATCTACTCTGAGACACCCAGTACGTCAGAAGAGGCTGTCCTAAGGGTGCCTGGCAAAACCGGTGTTGATTGTTCTTTAGGATGTTTCCTGTTACATAGCACCGATGGGTTGATTGTAAATGAAAGAAACAATCATCTTACTCACGTGTGATGCAACCGTGTTATCAGCATAACTGATTTACAGCCGAAGATGTTAACGCTAGAAAAGTGGGAACCATCATGCAGAGTCAGGTCTGATGCCTGTCTTTTCCCAAGGTCTGTTTGAGTGAGAGGTCAGCACCGGACTTCTCCAAGGTCAGTGATAAGGCAGCATGCTCTAAAGTAGCCTGCTGCAAATATAGGCATCTGAGCCAGTGCAGGCACAGCACATTAATTACCTGGATGGCAGCATTTCTCAAGAGGTACACCAGGAAGGCAGCAGCTTTAATTAGATACTGGAGTTAGTCACCGGAAAACTGTTTAAACAAGTGGAAAACTCAAATAGGAGCATATTTCATTCTATCAAACAGTCTTCTTTCTGTAATTTCTAAGGGAAAGTAGACATCACATAAAGTAGAAGAGACCGTTTTCACTCAGATCGCACTTTTGGCATCAGAGGTATTAATAATCCAGAGGAGATAAAAATATGAGCAATCCAAACACACGAGTGCATCTTCACACAGCACTTTTTGTTTTTCATGTCGCTTGTGAATGAGTTTTCTTTTTGCGAAAAGTCTGTTATCTGATACGTTTAATAAACAGAACTTACATGTATCTGATGTTCACTAACACTTGCCTGGCAAAGTGGAGAATCTATAAATGGAGATTCTCTGCACCAAAAAAGGAGATTCTCCTTTTGAACATTCAGCGTGTGCAAATAAAAACTATGTAAACAGTCTTATATGGAATAAGTACATAAAGACTACATAGCTTGGGGGTTTTTGGCATTTTTCCACATTAACCCACAGGTAAAAACTGAAGTCTTCTCATTTCTCTGCTTCCAGCTTGCAAGCTTCCCAGCCAAGTCAGTCCATCAGTCCCTTAGATACCTTTTGCTGATGCAACTCCAGTCACCAAAAACTCATGGCACGGTCATCAGTTGCCATCACGTTTTTTGTAACACCAACTGCAGGTCCAGTTCAACTCCCATTCATGCTGACATTAAACCAGAGGTTGACCCAGGGGAGTGAAAAATAACAAAGGAAATACCAATATGAGAATATTATTATCTGTTCTGGTTTCTTTGACTCCGTTGTTTATTACATGGAACCACTTATTGTAGTCCTATCTTAGTGCAATCTCCAACCAACAGGCCTGTACCTTCTTGTAGATGTTTTTTATTACCACAAAACATGTAGGCACTTGTCTTGATCTAAAATTCTTAATTTTAAGGTAGCATCTGGGCTGTTAAAATTTGTCTATATGCAGCACTAAGCAGGGCATAGAGTTCAGATTTCTTGACAAGGGGGTGTATACCCAGGCTTGGGCAATGTAGACAAACAATAGAAAAAAAAAAAAGATTACTTTTCTTCATAATCATGCACAAAATAAATGTACCTGTAAATTTAATTTAATTTAAATTGCCATTCCAGTTACAGCCTCAAGCTCAGATCTTGAAGAAAGCTGTACCTTAGAAACATTTAATTTCTGTTAGGCTCTCCAATTTGTTTCAATTCACAAGCAGTTTGAAGCATTCACATTTGCAGTGATGCCCAGGAGGCAGGAGAAAAGACTCGAAAGATCACTTCAGTAAGGCATGAGATAGTTAGGTAAGGGACAAAGGGAAGACAAAGCAGCAAACATGGTGTCAGTGGTCACAATTAAAGGCCACAGTCAAACTCAAGTCAAATTTGCTGAGGCATCCCCATGAGGGGTTTGTCCAGAAAGAAACTGCAGGTTGTCAGTGGGCTGAGTAGGGATTTCTGGAGAATCACTTTTCATCCATGAAGACTGGTAAGGTAGAGGGCATGAAACATTCTCAAACAATCATCAGTGATCAGATGCCACAGGCACTTGACAGAAGAGGGGCAAGAACTGGCATGTTGGCAGCAGACAGGAGGTGGTCAGTTGGGGAAGTACAGGCTACAGGGAGCCTTCAGGCGTCCTGTTCAGGGAAGAGAAGGTACAGTGAGGACACACAAAACAGACATGTGACATGGTAGAAGCAGTGTGCTGGGCACATCATCCCTCCAGCAGTTTACTGTGGGGATACTGGAACAAGATTGCACTTGCCAAAGTCTGACTAGGTGCTGTATTTGCCAAAGCCTCCAAGTTGTCAGATGACCAGATCATTTTAAATGCCCCAAATCAGCAAGGTCAGAGTCACAGCAATCGTGGCCTACTTCTACTAGGATATAAGTTCCTAAGTCCCAGCTCTAGGAGTGCTTGCTTCCCAAGCTGTTTTTACCATCATTGCCTCTAAGGCAACTCACTGTCCGACTGAGAGATATTCAGACTGTAATGCTTGGGTGAGTGAAGTCCATCACTCATAGCAGCTAAACAAGTGGCCAGATATTCAGCATAGTTGCCCCTAATAGCACAAAACCAGTTTTCCCCCAAAACAGGGCTACTGATTTGGTTTATCAAAATTCACTTGAAGAAGCATTCAATATCCAATGTTGTAGCTCAGACCCCTCTGTAGTCATTCACTTGCTATGCGCTCTCTGTAAGAAATCCAAATGATCTTGCCTGAAACAGTTAAATCTACATTTTTAAAACAAATAGTCTGTTCCATGTATCTCCAGAAAAAAGATCGCAATAGACTGGTCTGCTTTCATTTTGGGCAACTGCATTTTTCCCAGGCCAAAATACACGAAAGGAGTTTTGTGTTTTGAAATACAGATACAGAACTTGTGCAGAATCAGTATTCCAGGAGTTCACCTGCTCCTCATGGTCCTAACCTGCAGAAAATATTCAAAATATTGAAGAAGTTAAATTTTTTTTCCCTGTCAATGTATTTTTTTTCATTCACTTCACTCATAACCGCTGACAAATATCCCATTGTGCTTGGCATTTTGTAGCCAATATTCTTGGCTCAAAAGGGCTTATTATATTGGTTTCATGACAAGACAAACAGGGAAATAAAGAACAGATGAAGGATCTGAGAAGGAATTATGAGAATGAAACAAGTGAACCGTTCACAGTAACCAATAATCACAGATCACTGCCTTTCTAGGTACCAACTGCCCTGTGAAATGGGAATTTAACATCCCTGTAGCTATTTCAGCAGTGAACTTTGAATATGGAATGGATTGTTTCTCTTCAGCTTTCACTGTAATCTTCTCTGCTGATTGCAGCCGAGGTCCACACATGTTTGACTTGTGGATAACAGACCATAAGATGCTGCCTTTGTTGCTACATTTTCTCTGAAAGAGATAGATCTGCTTTGCTGTTCAGTTAAAAAATACCTGATTATGCCATTGCTCAAAAATGTCTGTGTCAATATGCATTAAACTTGATGCATCCTTTTGTGCACCACACAGAACCCCTTCTATACCTTCATTTCCAAGCCATCAGGCACAGTGCTGCTGAAGTTACAGCAGCAGAGGCTGACCGCTATTGTCCCTAATCAGGGCTCTCACAGGTAACAGTTTAGTATATAAATTGTTTATAAAGGCCTAATTTCAATATGTCAATAAAGTGTTAATAATTATTATTTACTGCTCAGGTCTGATCAAGTAGTAAACTCTTTGTAGCTGTGGCATATACTGATCAATACTATTTTCTGCTGGCATCCTCATAACCGTGTCACTAGGTACTTCTGAAGCTCCCTTCAAATATTATACTCTTTCAGAACTATTTGAAATGGGCATACATTGGAGTTGTAAACAATTTCCTCTTGCTATTTGTGAGCCAAATGCAGCTTTCATTATTCTATGACTAGTCCAAATGCTCTGCTGAAGAAAGGCATTCCCCATCAACAGCAAGCTTGAGTTTCAATTTGAAATGTGACTGACAACACACTTTTAAAACGAACATTCAGCTTCCTAAATGAACTTTAATGTTCTTCACTTAAAATCAGTGTACTGAGCATCTTAAAGAATTGTTGAGTACTATATTTCCATTTACTGATTTTAAAAGATTGTGTTTCAGTCACCACTACTTTTGTCTATTGTGAATAAAATAGCATTCACTCTGCAGGGGTCATCTGTGCTGAGAAGGGCTAACAGCATGAATGAGAAAATGAGACCTTGACACTTCATTAAGCCATCTCAGTCTGAGAACAGCATTTTCAGTCTCTTTAACATTGTCCATAAGTCAGTTCTATTGCTCCCATCCAGCACCTTCTCATCACAATATTACGGTTTTGCAGTTTTGACACATGTAGTGTGTAATCACTGAAAACCATCCTCACCTGCTTTTGACTGCAATGATCTCCATATGACTTTACCTGTCCGATTGGGGCTACCATTTAGCCAAGCTCTATGAAAGACTAATTCCTTAGAGGGACCAAAGAACTAACTTTACACATGGCCTGATATGAGGTGCTGAGTCAGCCAAAGCTCTGAGGGCAATCCGTCTTGTCCCTTTCCATAAAGAAGACCAAAACATTCAAAAAGTCAGGTATGATCTGAGTAAAATCTAGGTAAATAACCCAAATTTACTAGTGAATTACAATTAGATCAGGCCAACTAATTAGCCCAACCAAAAATGAAAGTAGTTTATCCCTGACTCTGTCCCAGACTGCCATGTTCTGTCAGCATCTCTTGCTTCCAGACTAATTCATCAGCTCTCTGAGTTGAAGGAAGCAAGCCCTGCATATTCTTCTTTGGTCACCAGGAAGTTCTTCAGCCCCATCTGAGGGCAGGGAGCTGCTCTCTGCTCTTCAGTGAGAATCAACAAGCTGTGTGAGCTGTTGGCTTCTGGCTGCAGGTGGTGCTATGTGGCCCTGCCATAAGACCTTCCCTGCCTTAACACTCCACAAAAGGGATTGAAATCTCTTGCTGCCTTCTCGAAGGTCTTCCTGACCCTGTCTTCTTGGGCCAGGTCTACACTTGTAAGCAATATGGTGTCATAGAGTGGATAATGCAGGGCATCTAGAATAAATTTGCAACAGAAGTGTTCTAGATGCTCTAATTTGGTCCCATTGACAGAATATCCATGAGTGGAGTGAGCTGTGCTCACTCCAACATTTTTTTCCCAAAAGGAAAAGTTTTCATACTCTGAGACTGGACTGTGATTCAACCAGTAAGTCAGGCAGAGGGACGGTCTACTTCAAAGAGATTTCCCTATCAGTAATGTAGATTCACTGAGGTGAATCTCTCCCCTAATGCAATCATGAATATAAAAAATACATTTTCATATAACCTGAACCAGTTTTGAATGTTGTTGTCCAGCAATGAAACAATGGACCCATCAATTTTCTAGAAATATAGACTCGCATTTTCTTTTGAGTTGTGCAAATGTACACAGCTACAGAATGAGCAAATGCTCATTTTATATCAATTAGAGAATGTCTCTTTGTGGTCTATTTTGGTTTATTGTGATCTATTTTGCTGCTAAAAATGGGGGATTTGGACTGTAAAAGAAAATGTGCTTACATTGTATAATAAATTCACTACATTCATCTGCATTTTATGAGGAATTTCCAAGAGCGTAAAAACCTGCAACTATTGTGTTGTAATTCTGCAAAAATATTACCTATAAGTCAATTTTACCACTCTTAAGAGAGGAAATAGAGGTTAGTTTTAAAGATTATTTGTATTTCTAGCTTCAAATTTTATGTGAAACATCCCAAAGGATCTAAAATTCTCGGTGATGATATAGGAACCTCTCTTTCCACACCTCTTGAGTGGATGGACAGCAGTATGGGGACTGTGTCAGCAAAGTCTTTCCCACTATAAGTAAAGCTCAGTTTCATGGCCAGTTGAGGAATCTGAATGTATACAAGTCTGTGGGACCTGGTGACATGTAACCCAGAGTCCTGAAGGAATTGTCTGATGTAGCTGCCAAGCCACTCCCTGATGTTTGAAAAGTCATGGCAACTAGGCAAAGTATCAGCTTACTGGAAAAAGTACCCATCTTTAGAAAGGGTAGAAAGGAGGAGCCTGGGAATTACTGACCTGTCAGCCTCACCCCAGTGCCCAGGACGACCATGGAACAGACCCTCCTAGAAACTATGCTAAGGCACATGGAGAACAGGGAGGTGATTCGTGATAGCCAGCAAAGCTTCACCAAGAGAGAGTCCTGTCTGACCAACCCAGGGGCCTTCTATGATGGACTGACTACATCAGGGGACAAGTGAAATGGTTCAGATGTCATTGATCTGGACTTTTGTAAGGCTTTTGACACGGTTCTCCACCACATCCTTCCCTCTAAATTAAGGAGAGTTGGATTTGCTGAGTGGATGTTTAGATGGATAAGAAAGTGGTTGGTCAGTCACATCCAGAAGGCAGTGGTCAATGGCTCAGAGTCACAATGGACATCAGTGACAAGTGGTGTCTCTCAAGGATCCATACTGGGACCAGTGTTATTTAATTCCTTCATTAATGACATGGACATAGGGATCAAGTGCACTCTCAGCAAATTTGGAGATGACACCAAGCTGAGTGATTCTATGATTCATAGCATATGGAAAGCCATTAAAAATTGAAATTTGGTAATTCTTGCAGGACTAGGTGTAGAATAGGGGTATTGTAGACATGGATGTGTAGAAAGCATTCATTAAATGTATGTTTATATAAAATAAATTACGGTGATTGGTAGCAGGCTGATGTTACAATTTTTTTCATTACTTATTTAATTTCATCAGGTAAAATTGCTCAGTTCAAAAATGCTTACATTTCTGAAACATCCAGACCCTGACAGCTCCCTCTCCTCTAACCCTAGTTTGCCTAACCTTGGCTGTGGTCAGTCCCTTGTATGCACAATAAATGGGACATTCAGCTTACAGCAGTGATAATATTAGTACAATAATATGACTTCAGATCGCCGTGGCTCAGATTATAAATTCAGTCTAAAGAGAACCTTATTCTCTCTCAATATGCAATCTCTCCTTTTGATTTTAGTTCCCTACAGAGGGAACACTATTTCAATATTGTTTGATATAAATTTTTGTGGTTTTTTGTTGATAAAATGGTCAAGGCTATGAATAATACCACTAAGTTGTGACGTCCCAGCTTTCAAGTCCCCTTTGAACTAAAGCTGACTTTCATGGCATCAAGGTTGCTTGGGAGATAGGATGTGGGTTTTAACACATATAGAAGGGAGATGATAAAATCAAATGTTAGTAACATGTTTCTTATGGTTACATAAGTCAGTGACCAGCTTTTTGCCTTTTTTTTTGTGTATTGCAGCCATTAGGTTCACAGGGAGCCATCATCACAGATGGGACAATACTCATCATGAAGCTGAGAATACATCCTTTATGTGACTTCTAGGCAGTAAAAGTAGTTAATTGGATAGATCATTTGCAGAGAAACAGGCAATATGCAGCTAAGCCCCTCTTTCAGGGGGGCTGAAGCCCCTCTTTACCCCTTTTCTCAGGCTCATGAGGGCACTCAATGGCCTTATCTGTCCTGAGCAGCAACACTTGACCCCACTCTGCCCCACCCTAATCCCAGCCCTTTGAGGGAGTGACTCAGGCCAGTCTTGCTCCTTGTGCTGTGCTGGTTATCCCTGGGCTGGCAGGAGCCAGTTGCTGTCAGCACTGTCCTGCCCAACAGCAAGTTCCCTGACCATGGTGGAGCCACCCTGTACACCGTCCTACCCCTGCTGTGTGGGGCACCCCTCGTTTCTGCTGCTCCCTCATGGTGAGCTCAGGCAAAACCTTTGGACCGGGGATCAAGGTCAAACAGGTCTCCCAGGCCCTTGCACAGAGGGTGTGGGGTGGGAATGCCCAATGAGGTTACTCAGGGCAGTTAAGGTCACTGGTGCCCTTAGGTCCATGATGCTATTCTCAGTAGCCAAGCAAGCATTCATACAACCTCTTCAGGCCACCTTGAGATCTGAAACGTTTGTTAATTCAAGTATCACACCCTGTTCAACAGAGCTTTGTTGCACAGAAGCAGCTGTGTCCTTGTAAACCTGGAGATATTACAAAGCTCAGATATTGAAATCCCACACTGAAGATGGTGATGATCTGAGCATGTACAAAGAAAATTACGTGTTTTAGCATGGAGCATTCACAGTCTGAGACTTTTTTAATCTGCTATTGTGATTACAGATTTCAGAGGTAGAGCTGCTTGAGAGAATTGGGCTTCCTAAGGCAGCAATGCATTTAGCATTCCTTGTAGAAACAGCAGAGTAGTGTTAATCAATAGACTAGCAGGATCCTGTTGAAGTATTCCTTTGTAACTGTAAGGAGAGAGAAAGATAATTCTTGAAATAAAACCCTCTCTGTATAAGTCCACGAATACAGGCTTACTCTTTCTAGCTGAGAGTCCAGTGAAGATCAAATGTTTTTTTCTCTCAACACCGTCTGCATAGGCACCTGTAGGAAGACCTCAGTCTGCTGGAGAAAGTGAGATCATTCTGGGAAGCTGTATATCAAAACTCAAGCCTGCTAAGAGGCTCAGTGTGACGTACAGTTTCTAGATCTGAGTAAGTGTTCATGGAAGCAAAAGGGCCCTCTCTAGCCAAGGGTATGCTACATTTGCAGGCTTAGCTAGGGGAAAAGTTACCTTGTCTATCTCGCTGCAGCTTCTATAAATGTCTTAGTGAGTCTCATTTACAGAATAGATCAATACTGCAGCTTGTTTGCTTCCTGCATATTAGTCTTACCAAGCTTTGCCTTAGCGTCACAGTCAAGCCTAAGTGGACAACTCACTGTCTCACTCCCTCAGTGGGATGGGGAAAAGAACTGGAAGAGTAAAAGTACAAAAAATTGCGGGTTAAGATAAAGACACTTTACAGGTAAAGCAAAAGCTGCATGCAGAAGAAAAGCACAATAAGGAATTCATTCACTAATTCGCATTGACAGGCAGATGTTCAGTCATTTTCCAGAAAAGCAGGGCTCCATCACACATGATGAGTACTTGGAGGGATAAATGCCATAACTGCAAATGTCCCCTCTTCCTTCTTGTTTCCCCTGATTTTATTGCAGAGCACGATGCCATATGGTATGGAATAGCCCTTGGATCAGCTGGGTTCAGCTGTCCCTGTTGGGTCCCCTCCCAACTTTTTGTGCACATCCAGTCTCATTGCTGGTGGGATGGTGTGAGGAGCAGAAATTACCTTGACACTGTATAAGCGCTGCTCAGCAATAGCTAAAACATCCCTGTGTTATCAACACTGTTTCCAGCACAAATCCAAAACACAGCCCATATTAGCTACTATGAAGAAGTTTGACTCTATCCCAGACAAACCGATAGACTTAGTTATGGTTGAATAGTCTTCCAGCGTGGTTTGCAACCTTCCAGGCTTTCTTCCAAACACATGAACTGTGACTAACATTAGAAGCTCAACTGCATTCGTTTAGCAGGCTCTAAGCTCTGAGATGCTCTGCTCGGTCACTAGCTTTCCTATCCTCTGTTACAATTTGTGAGTTACAACCTTGTCTCTCTCCTTTTAACATGCAAGACTCGCATACAGGGACAGGAAGAGCATGTCACGTGGTTGAAGAAGAGGTTCAATAACTCAAACAGACTCATCAGCTGTTTTCTCCAAAGGATTAACATGTCTCTTTATTTGACCTTTTTCTGTGTTCTTTCCAATTTTTGGATACTGAACTCTAGTCAGCCACAATGTATTGAGTTCAATGAGAATTAGGCTTAGATGAAGATTTCTGCTTGTTCCTTCTCCTGTTACCTTAACAACCAGTATATGTACCTCACAAGTAATGTCTTCATCTGAAGTGCCTCCCTCTTCCACGTACATTTCCAATCTGAATATTCATTGAAAAGTTATGCTGGAAATCAAGTATTACACAGAATTCATATGTGTCTGTTTTCCCACAGTAATTAAAAATGTCAGCTAGCAAGAAGCTCTCCTGCCAAATTCTGAGGTTTTTTTTTAAATTTACCCCCATCAAAAGCTGTTGAACACCAAAGACAAGATTACAAAGTAGATGAGATCAGTTGCAGGTTTCCCATTTTCTCCAACGAGCTTTGGATAAGGATAGACAGGTATGTCTCTAAAATAATTTCATAGAATCATAGAATTATAGAATCAGATGGGTTGGAAAGGACCTCGGAGATCATCAAGTCCAACCCTTGATCCAACACCACCGCGGTTACCAGACTATGGCATTAAGTGCCACGTCCAGCCTCATCTTGAAAACCTCCAGGGATGGAGAATCCACCACTTCCCTGGGCAGCCCATTCCAATGGCTGATTACTCTCTCTGTAAAGAATTTCTTTCTGATATCCAACCTAAACCTCCCCTGGCACAGCTTAAGACAATGCCCTCTTGTCTTCCTGCTGATTGCCTGGGAGAAGAGACCAACCCCCACCTGGTTACAGCCTCCTCTCAGGTAGTTGTAGAGAGCGATGAGGTCTCCCCTGAGCCTCCTCTTCTCCAGGCTAAACAACCCCAGCTCCCTCAGCCTCTCCTCATAGGGCTTGTGCTCCAGTCCCTTCACCAACCTCATTGCTCTTCTCTACCTTGAGAAGTAAATAGTAGCAAAAGCACTTAAATTGCTCCTCAGAAAAAAAGTTCTACCATATTCTACAGGATGGTAGCTCCAGGAATGGTAGTTTTCAGTGGAGAAGAACTGCAGATTTTTGAGATTTTTTAAAAAATTAAACGCCTCAAAATTCAGTTAACGCAGTAAGATTCTCAATGATTGTACATGTAAAAGTCCCACCAAATATTGTGTAGTCCACAATATCCTTCAATATGATAAGGCTTAAAAATTTTTACATTCCAATAAATTTTTATGGTGATCTGCCTATATGAAATAATTGCTTTGTATGGAACACTGGTAGTTCAGAATCCTCAATTCAACGGTGTATATCAGCATGTTCTTAAATTTAAAGTATGCACAGGAGCAACCCAGACTTCATACATGTTTAATGAGCAGTCTGTTGACAAGAGTCCTGACATTACTGATCATATTCTATATATTTCCTACAGATGACTATCTCTAGGACTTTTAAACTGTTGTAATATTAAGTTTCCTTTAAAGTCTATCATGAATGCACGTTGAGGATATAACTTACTCATACAACCGATGTGAGGTTTTCATCCTTTGGTATCATGTGCACATTTTCTGTGCTAATAATCCTCTTCTGACAAACCAAGCCCCTAAGTCATCCCATTAAAATGGCTTGCAATGGCATTATACTTTTAAAAGTTATGTCTCAAACTTGTTGAGGCCTCAATCAAAGCAAGGGCTTAACCCTTCCTGAAGTACAAATTCAAACACACTCCATCAAGTCACAAAATAATGGATTTATAATCCATTTGAAATGTGTCAGCAAGGTTTAAAGAAGGGAAAAAAAACAAACCCAACCAAAACCCAAAACATTTTCTATGACATTCACCTTGAAATGGTTACTATTTAATTTTATTTTGTCAGCAGTATAAATTACTCTCCCTAAAATTCCACGTGAATTTTATTTGGCAAGTGCTTAATGACTGCTAGGTGTTGCTAGAAAACCCTTGGCTGAATTCATAATGCTTACTATAAAAAGGGTGACTGCACTTGTATTCTCTTCTCCCTACTTTCCTCGATGCTTTTAAGTTTCAGATTTGCTCATGGGCTGGAGTTTCTAGCTTCAACTCCAGAGCTGACCACGCTCACCTCAGTCACTATATCAGATGAGACTATACAGAAAAACAGAGCAATGCATATTCTCAGTTATAAGCTCTGCTTCCAGCTCATCTCTATTCCAACTTTTCTTCCTCTATTCTTAGCAGTTTCTTCAGATCTACACCTGCAAGGGAGTAGATTCAGATTTTTCACTATTCTTTCCATAAATTTGTGTTGAGATTACATTTGTACCGGGAAAAGTGCTTAAAGGCTGTATAGTTCAGGTGTCTCTAAATGTTTTTGAGTATCTTGCAAGAAGAAAACAGATTAAGAAAAGTCATCAATCTCCTCTTATGTTGCTGAATATAACAACTGATATAGGGTTATAGAATCAAAGAGTGGCCTGGATTGGAAAAGACCTTAAGGATCATCTAGAATCAACCCCCCCTGATGTGGAGGGAGTCTCCTGGATTACCTACAGGTTGCCATACTGCTTTCCCAGCAGGTGTCAGGGCGGTTGAAGTCCCGCAGCAGGAAGAGAGCCTGCAAGTTCCATGCCTTCTGTAGCTGGAGCAAAAAAGGCTTTGTCAACAGGTCAGGTGGCCAGTAGAGACCAACCGCAGGGTTCCCTTTGTTGTCTCTGATTCTTACCCACAGGCTTTTGACCTGCTCACAGCTGTTTTTCAGAGACAACTCTTCACTCTCAATCCAAGTCTTGATGTAGAGGGCAACCCCTCTGCTTCTCCTTCCTCCCTGTCTCTTCTGAACAACCTGTAGCCATCAATAGTGACACTCCAGTCATGGAATTCATTCCCATTTCCATTCAATAATTGAAACTAGGTCCGTAGCTTTCTAGCAGCATGATGGCTTCCAGTTCCTCCTGTTTGCTGCCTTCAACTAGAAGTATGGAGGAGAGTACAACTTGTGCCCCAGATTCCCTTACCAAATGTCCCCATGCCCTGAAGTCCTTTCTGATCGCACTTGGACTACGTGTTGCCACTTCATCGCCCCCTTCTTAGGTGATCAGTGATGGGTAGTAGTTTGAGGGCTGCACCAGGCTAGAATGTTTCCAGGGAGGAAGCAGACCTCCCCATGCTTTGGGCCCAATCAGCATGCTGAGCCCTGTTTCCCCCTTGAAAGGCAAATGCCTACAGCTGTAACCCATTTTTTCTTCTTCTTGAAAATAGTTGTAAAACGGGGGGTTGACCTTTCTGATTGTATTGACACCTCTGGTTTAACCGGACCTTCGTTCTCTCCATCCTTTGTCTGGCTTTCCACGTACAAAGCCTCATACCTATTTTGCAGAGGCAAGAATGGCAAAAGGGTAAGAGTTCAAAAATGCCTTGAAAACATACTACTAAAACAGGGTAGCTTGCACTTCTGAGACTCCCCCTATTTCTTCTCTTAGAGTGAATGGATGGTTCGTTCTCCTTTTACCAACATAAAGCTGACCACACAAAATGGGGGAAAAAACCCCACTGAAACATAACCTGGTCAAATCAGGGGTGTCTTGTCACCTCCCAGCCTCTCCACCAGTTTGCCAGTGGCCCTAAGCAGGAGATCCAGCATGCAGGCTGGGGGAGCCATGGTGTGCTGCCACCCCACACCTGACCTGGACAGGAGTGAGGCGGAATGCCAAAGCACACCAAAGGGAGCGTGAACAGATTCTGTGTATTGAATAAATTTATTACATGGCTGTCACTGTGGGTTACTCAACATCACGATGCACCTTTAGTCAGATATTCTTCTATATACCCTACGATGCCTGCCTGAGTGGCTTTAGGAAAGCTTTAGCCTGCTGCTTTAGATACGCATATTTTCTTGCACAGCAACAGCCACCATCCCAAAGTAAAGCTATTTTTTCCACCCCTCTGACTCAGAAATGTATCAGGGCTGATTGAAACTCAGCAAATGTAGCTGGCAGTGGCAAACCAACTGAGATCATGCAGAAATTGAAATGGGGTTCATAGAGGAAATTTTATTACTGCGGAGGGTGAGCATAGTTTGTACACAAACATAAGCACTCATCTTAGCCCCTAAGCCACTACATGACAGAAAAATGTTTTGCTCAGTTCAAGCTGTTTAAAAAGCCAGGAATAAGCCATCAATCATTTTATTTTACTGTGCCTCGTAAATTTGTGAAGCCTGTATTTTCCAGCAGACCGTGCAACGCATTTTATAGAAGCATGGAGCTTCACAGGAAGCCGAGAACAGCCTGTCCTGCCCTGTTCTATTACATTTCTTTGGATTTTCACCAGAATTGCGTGTCATTGACAATGAGTCCTTTAGCAGAAATTAGTCCACTGAAACTCCACATCCAGTAGTTGGAAACACCCTTGGTTAACAGCCCAGGTTACTGGCTAGGGTTATGCTGGACTTCAACACACACTGATGGGTTTTTCCCTGCTATCTCCAGCCTGCTACTCCCTGTACAGATTCTGCTCTGTACCGAGTTACCAGTTTGATGCACCTGTATAAAACACTAAATTGCCTGGGTTCTCCACCATTATGCTCCAAATTCATGAGCAAAAAGAGGAGCACACCTTAAGTTCAAAACCAAGAACTTATTTTTAGTTTTATGAAACTCTAAGCCATTTAATGAAATTACTATTTTTAATCCACTTACAATACACAGTTCAAATGAAATACAGATAAAAATGACATATGCCTAAACTTCCTAGAGCCTACCCCTTTTTCTGGTAATGTGCTCACCCTTGCACTGCCCCTCTGGGTATGAGGACTGATAGCTTCAGGCTGTGGTTAGGGAGTTACAGCACAGTCAGCATCTCCTCTCTGTGAAGAGTGGGTTGTTAATTCTCCTTTCTCAACCAAGGACCTGTGGTCAGGATCATTTCTATGTTTGGTAACAGCGTCTACACCCTGCTCTTTTTCCTTTGGTCTGTGATACCATATTGCAGTTTCATTTGTGAGTTGAACATATGTTATGTACTTATTCTTTGCTCTCTTCCCTTACCACTAGAACTGGTTTTAGCCAGCTGCCGGGGCTGCTTTCCTTTGGTAACTTATTTGTATCTTATTTATAATAATTGACCAGTGCTGAGGTGTTCATAGTCATTGCTGATATGACCCTTTGCCTGTGCTTTAAAGCTCCTGCTATGATCCCATGCCTGTGGTCCTCTAAGGTGCATTTTATTTGGGGGTCACGGATAATCCACTCTATACATAATAACTACTTACTACTGCCATGTGTAAGTACCGATAACAATAAATGTCACATCACACAATTATTCAGAGCTAAGCAAAAAATTAAACAAGATCAGTAAGAGCTACCTGGCTGTTAGCTAATTACTGTTACAATGAAAAAGTTAAAAAGAAGCTTCAAGGAAATCGAAACAAGTTCAGACCTTCCAGAAATGCTTTTTGGCAAACAGAGAATGGGGGAGCAGCATCTATCTCACTTCCCTTCCTCTGAATGGAAAAAAGAGCTTGATGAGAGAGAAATAATCTGTGCCCAAAGGTCTCAGAGGTCCAGCATTCCCTAGGAGTGGGAAGACATTTATACATGCGCTAGGATCAGCTGGAGAAAGAAATTTGGCAGATGTTGAAAGAGTAGGACAGGATTCCTCTCTCCGTTAAAATGAGATTGGAAGAACTTAAAAACCTGTAGAAAAGTTACTGGGCCTTTCTCACCTGGGATATTCGCTGCAATATAATATATGAAGTCCAGGTCACCTCTGTCCCAGGCCAAGATGCAACTGGTTAAATCAGTGGCTGCTCTGATTTTCTAGGTCTCTGAAAGATCCTGGTGCTTATAGCTCATTAATGTGACTTTCAACGAAACCCCGCGACTTTCTGTAATAGATGTTTCATGTTCCCTCTAGAAAGGGAAACAGTGGCTTAAGGTTTAAGCTGGAAGAGAAGGTCAGGCCTCGCTCACTCTGAATACTTCCAGAGATCCAGTCCAAGACAGATTCACATTGAGCACTGAAGTGGTTGTGCTCCCAGGGCCCCTTTGCTTCTCCAGTGCCAAGTTTGAACAGTACAGTTGATGCTTGGAAAATGTCTTTTACTATTCTTTTTCAGTGTCTGAATATTATGCGGAGGGATTGAGCATGTCTCAGTGCCTTCGTGGCTAGGCTTAGGAAGCTGCTTGGTTTTTTCATCAGCATTTAAAGGCCCTTCAGAAAACAGATCAGAAAGGCCTGTAGCTCCTATAGGAGCAATGTCCTAGGTGTCCTACTCCAGTCTTACATTCCTCAGTGGCCAAAAGAGGTGGTAGCAGGTCCTACCATTCAGCTACACATGATAAAATGTATCAGTCTCAATGCATCACCATTCTAGCTCCGTAACAGAACTGACAGAATAGAGGAAAGGGCATTCACAGAAAGCTTTTAAATTCAAAATCCATACCTTACGAATTGGAGCAATTTTACTTTTTGGTGGGTTGGTTGGCTTGGTTTGGTTTTGATTTTTATTTTGAAAGCTTTTTCTCAGTTATTCCACTTGCTTCTCTTCCTTTTCTCTTCTCTTTCATCTTTTTACCAGTAGTGGCTGGTGTGGTGACAAAAACCACATTTTATTAGTGTAGGAATTTTCTAAACACACCATACTCCCCCAAACATTTTGGTGAAGTAAGAATTCATTATTATTTCTATTTTTAAAAAAAGAAATCAACATCTTCTGGCTTGCTCCCAGGGTTTTCATCTGAAATGTGAACAAAAAAACAAGGTAGTTTGAGAAGTAAGAAATCATACTTTTACACTTGGTACAAGGTTTCCCAACTCTTCAGTTTGAAATTATTTGCTGGTGGCCATTACTGCTTGATCTGACCTCCTCTGACCCTGTCTTAACTTCCAGTTTTCCTCTTACTGATACAGCTAAGAAAGAGAGATCTTTCAAATCCAAGCACTCATTTTGCACTTGTTATGTCATGCCTTCTACACATGAGCATACACACATATATTTAGATTTTAGTACTCACTCCCAAAGCTCATTATTTTCTAAATGAGGCCACTTCAGGCTCCAATCCAACTCTAAACTCCCAGATGCAGCAACCATTGCATCGCACATTACTCAACCCTACTTCACTTTTTTTTTTCCAAGGGAAAAATTAGTCATTACAAACAATCTACAATTGCTCAAACAGAAGATTACACACAGAGATTCATGTTGCCCGCTTTTTGGTTTTGTCCCAGGGCACGTCAAGACTGCTAGCTAATTTTCTAGGACTAGAATTAATTGCATGAGCCAGAGAAAAATCTCTCAAATCTATTTTCTGTGTGATGGGAAAATCTTCTTTATAAATAGCAGAGGGCTCACTCCTAGAGCTTGGAGCAGCATCCTTCTTTTGCAAGATCAGATGATTTTGAAAAGCCTTCAATATAGATTAGTCTTACATATTATTCACATTTTCAGGAAAACAAAACATGGCTACACTTAGTAGCAATCCACATAGTAGCTGAATGTGAGGTTTTAAGTCTGGGTGGAAAGGATAATTTGGAAGCTCTTGTGTTAAGGCTACATTGAAGAGTAAATTTCAACTAGTTTGGAATAACTTTTCTGGCAAATCCATGGCTAAACACCATGTTTTGATTAGAAAAATTAAAACACAACATCACTGGTCACATCTGGAGATAATTTGCCCGACCTTCAAACAATGTCTTAAGGAACATAGATACCCAAGTATCTTTTTAAGTAGGAGGAAAGGGAGAAGAACATGATCAGGCAAATTCTGTAAAAGAAACAGAGCAAGTTAAATCAAAATCAGTGTTGGAAATTGATTCCAGCCAGTCATTGCAAGTCAGATTAATCTCTTGTATAGTCATTCCACATCCTTAGCTCTTCTATCAAGCCTACTCACATAAAAATATGCTTAAAAATCCAGTTAGAAAAAACTCACTGCCACAGGACTGCTTCACCCTAGAGACAGACACTTTTGCACATTCTCCCGAAATGTGCAGCTAACTGGTTGAGTTCTGTGTCTCAACTTACCCCCAAATCATATCTGAATGAAATTAAGACACCACCATATCCTGACAATACACATGAAACCACAGAGATGCCAGTAGCAAAATCAAGGCAAATCAAGTGACTCACCCTATTGAACTAGAACACACTCATCAGACCAAGATCACTACAAGAATTAGGCTGACACATTTCTTCCTGTGCAGTTCATACACCCACCCTATGAACAGCAACAAGCTCTAACCATGTATCCAGCTAACCCTGGACAAATTTCAAGCACAGCAGCAAAAATTAGGAGACAGAATTATGGATAAACTTGAATTTAAATTATGTATATTGAAACGTATTAAAGCTGTATAATCAACTTCCCTTTTAGGTATCTATCCCACTAAGCCTTTCCAAATACCAAGACAGAGTTTGGCAACCAGCCATAGCTCAGGAGTAGTAAAAGAACTTCATAGCTATCTGCATGCTACCAGTAGCAACACTGGGGCCTCAATGATAGAAAACAGAATAAGCAATTCTGTGGATAAAATAACAAAAATGAAATCAATCCAGAGATGCCTCAGAAGAGCAAAATGCAGAAAAACAAAACCTCATACGCAGAACTCCTGCGGTCTTAGGAAAACACATGCAGATTTTATAGCAGATTTTTATAGCAGATAGCTTTTTATAGCAGATCTTTGTCTTGATTGGATCCATAAAGACTTGTTCTTTGCATAATTTGCACAATGTTCATTCGGTTTAATAAGAAGCAAATGGCTTCTCACTGCCCTTTAGAGAATCTGTGACTCTCACTCCAGACAGAGCTGCTTGAGGGGTGGAGAGGAGGGAGGGAAGAAGAAATCTATTTTCCCATGAAATACATATCTACAAGAAAAGTGATTAAAGAGTGTGATTGTAGAAAGCCAAGTCTGTATATTTGCCATGGAAACAGCAGTTTTAAGAAACACAGTGATGAGAGGAATATCAACTTCAGTCTGATTTTTGCAGCGTGCAGTCATAGCAAACTGGGTAAAAGTAGGCTGCTCCTTATGCAGCTTGACAGACTCATCAGTTTTATTAGGTTGATAATTATGGGTTGTTTCTGGTTTCTGCTTTTGAAATGTCTTAGGTTTAATTAATCCTTTACAATATTCAGGAAATACAACGAATGAAGTGGAAAGGAGAAAGCAAGGGTGGAACAGGCTCTCACCTCACTCTAGACACTCACCTCATTTTTTGTGAGGCCAGCAGTAGCCCTGATGCATATTTCATTCACACATTCATCTGTTTCTTTAAATCCTGGCACAGGTACTCAGTGTAAGAAAGGAAAGGGACTTCTTTAGAGGCCCCCTGCAGACAAAGCAGTGCAGGCTGTATTTTGCTGTTCTACTTTTGGAATTTTTTGTTTTCACCCGTACTAGGATAAGTTTGACATTAAAAGGTCTTTGAGAGTCTAAGAAATCTTAATTGAAGTAGCAAATACAAATTTTGGCACAGGGTTCCCTTTCCAGAACTGTCACTACTTCTGTAGTTGTCATCTCCCTGTTCTTTGCCTCTTACAGGTTTCCCTTCTTTTTCATGCCTTCTTCCTCTTCAGTCACCTCTCTTTCCCTTCATTATTCCTTTCCTTTTGCTACCAAAGGTATAGTGGAAGCATGTCAATCTCCCTTCTCACTCCTATTGATGGCAACAAAATCAATAAACCATTTTTGCCAAAGGAGAGAGATTCACATGCTGAATGCTGTCTGTTAGCACTACACTCTGCAAAACAGATATGATACACACTCCAGAAGAATTAGCAGCACTTGATGTCCTGCCATAAATTATGCCAAGGAGTTTGACCTATCCCAAAGTTCAGGAGGGTTGATCACCCCTTTTGGAACCACTTTCAGCTGCAAGAGACTGCCCCAGCACAGATATGAATAAGTGCTACCAATAGAGGACATTTTTACTTCTCTGTCCTTTTGTTGCAGCCCTGGTTCCTTCTAGCTTCCACAGAACATTATTGATCTCTACACTAGCAGATGTGCTAGCATGGGAGTTTGTTTTTCACAGCTATTGGAGCTTTGTCAGTAGCAATCACATGCATGGGAATTCCACACCATCAAACAGATGAAAAGTGCATCCAGCAAGCTTCTGTCCTTCAGACATCACTGCTGAGTCCCCAGCTTACCACATTCTCTTGAAGGTAAGGCCAATCTTTTCTTAGTGTTGGATTTAAAGTCTACATAGGTAGCTGTTGCTGACCTAGGACTTCTGCTGATTTCTTGGTACTTGGGAATAGTGTGAGCATTCCTTAAGCTAAACTGTCTTTTAGCATCATCCCCTGGAGGCTGGTGAAAGAGGTTACAGTGCTCACTAAAGACCAGTGCCTCCATCACACATGCGAGGCAATGCTGGGAAGAAAATGGCCCAAGTTAGAGCTCTGCACAAACAAGTTATTTCTTTTGTTCTAGGAAAAGCTCTTTGGTTTATTTGCCTATCAAAGACATTTCTATAAATGAAATTCTGGGAAAAGTTCAGAGGGTTGGGGGTTATTTTAAGTAACCAGACAATTGCCAGTTCCCACTTACCTGATGTCAGCTTTGCCCTAAGAACAAGCTGAAGTAAGAGCAAAGCAGAGCGCAATCTCCTTCATCACCTACCACTGTTCCCACCGTGGATGTGAGAGAATACATAAATGTCTCTGAAGGCTAAAAACTTGCCCACAGGCAAAGGAAAAGAGTATATTGGAATACACTTTAAAATCACAACTATTATGTGATACTTCAGCAAAGGTATACTCAAATCCTGTAGGGTATTTTGTTTGCTTAGTTTGATCAAGGATGGTGCTGATCATGGAATATGACTTTCTGCCTTAACTGGATCCTAACTGCAGCTGAGTCTTCAAAAACAAAGGGTTCTTGCTGTAAACATGCAAACTTCACATCCTGACTTTTAATTGGAATGTCCTTCTGCTACTATGTTCTTTCTACACAAAGTAATGATTTCTCCTATTACAAAGTGCCGGGTCCTGCACTTTGGCCACAACAACCCCCTGCAGCGCTACAGGCTGGGCACAGAGTGGCTGGAGAGCAGCCAGGCAGAAAGGGATCTGGGGGTGCTGATTGACAGGAAGCT